>UXSR01005475.1:34421-70754 GCA_900604375.1 Mesocestoides corti
GTAGTTTTGGTTTTGCTGTGCAAAATGCAACAAAGCATGAGCTCAACTCAGTTGCGCACGCTCCATTTTGACCAATCATCGATCGCGAGCTGTCTGTCCATTTCAGGGTCGGCGTGACAATGAATTGAACTACAGAAAAAACGAAACCAAGATTCACTTTCAAATGCAATTCACATTTTGCTGACACCGAGACCAGCTCCACTTGAAGTTAATGAGGACGACCTCTTTTGCATCAACAGTGATGACTCATTTCGAAACGGGAAGATCGCATTTCATCTGGGGCGCTCACTGCAAGTGCTGATTGGCTGAGTTAAGCGCGCGTCGTTCAAATCACACGATCCGATTCAATTATTACTGTGATGTAGTCATCATCGATTTCAAGACGTCGACCAGAATTTAGGTCAATTGTGAGTGTGGACACCTCGCAAAGGATTGACTTGAACCATTTTCGAAATTGCCACAATTTTAGCCAATCATTGTTGGACAATTTACACATTTTCGCTCACACGAGCTTCGCTCTCATGAGAAAACACTTCATTTGCTAAACGAGCCTTCTTAGAAAATCGTCCAACTTTGTTACTGACACCTTAAATTGACCAAAAGAAATCAGGCTCGGTTTGTACTACATCGCAGATGGAAATCACTGGTTGCTAGGGTTGATTTCTTGGCCTAATGTAAAGCTAAAACGTTATCAGATATCACGCTATGTGGATATGGCTGCTAACCAGGAAACAGCGAACGCAAACAACGAATTTCCGTCCGGCGTAAGACACGACAGTGTGCGTGTTGCACGACAATGGCTTCCACGACAGTAAAGTACCATCGGACGAGGCACTAAAAGGTTAATAAAGGTAATGCCTTTGCAATTTGCCATAAAAGGTGGATTCTGTGCCGTGATTTTCTCCAAGAGTCGAGGCAACAAGAAGGGGGAGCACGGCGGACAATGCTGGGAGATTTCCAGTATCAAGTCTTCAGTTTTTTGCGGTGAATGTTGAGCGACGATGATGCCTTCTAGATCGACCAACTTGCTTGAATTTCAACATTACGTCAGGCGACTTGATCTCTGCAGTTATTGGTTTATCACATGGAAGAAGCTGGGACAAAATCCTTTCTCTGGAATCCATTCACTAGACTCCTAACTTGACTTTCACTGGATGAAGCACTTCAGCACTTGCAGCAGATTCCACTCCTTCACTTCCATGCTTCCAGCTTCTTCGTGGTTGTCGTGTTACACACAAACCGTTTGCCACGCTCAGTTATGCCATGATCCACGTAAGATTCGTTTCGTTGACGTGTAAGAAGAAAATTCGCTATGGAAACACGGTGCGGTGTGCTCTTTTCTGTCAAAACGTGTGTACTCAAAATGTATCGAAGTCGCAGCAAATTCCGAAGCGCAGTCTAACAGGTTGTCGTGAATCCTGTTTATTCAACCCCCCAATCCGGTCGTTCCACCTCCTACACAGGGTTCCCCTTCTCGCAGCATGCTGCCAGACGCGCGGATCCTCAACTCCCCCCTCATTAGCACGAATATTTATCTTGGAGCATCCTCACATCTAGGTCTCCATGTTAGCGCAGGTATGACTCACACATCCAAGGTATAAATACCCACGACACGACACCAACGTGGTTGACCTCTGAAGTAAAGGCTTGTGTCCGTCCTCTCTAGCCTTTTCCCTCATCGCGGGTATCAGGCAGGCGAAATCGGGTCAGGGTTAATTCCGTGGCCCCGGCGTGGCTCAAGACCACATGCTGGGGCCCACAACAGTTGGTGACCCCGACGACAACAAGGTAATCTGGGGTTTACTATGGCGTGTTCTGGACAATTGAGCACGTGCTTTTGTAATCAACCAATGAAAATGAGGGATCAAAGGTCTACAAGTGGTGATGGTTGATTGGGAATTGAATAAACCACGTTATAGTTGCTTTTCACTCACTTTTTAAACCCAAACAATTGCACAAGTGGCGAAATATAACTATTATTCCCAATTTTGAATAAATCGTTTGCCAGATGCATTAGCTCGGCCTTGAAAGACAGGCGGTTCACACACACATAAAATTCGGTGAATCGATTGATCACATCTCACATTGGCACCAGTTGGTAAATGTATTATGACATACCAGTCACTAGGAAGCGAGCGTTGACCAGATCGATTGGGGTGCTGTCCTTGTACCACCGAACTGTGGGGGGCGGATCGCCCTCTGTCCGACACTCCAATTCGACCTTGTCGTTCTTCTTCGCGACGATGACTGAGAAGACATTGAGGAATCTCGGGAAGCCCGTAGGTGCAGCTGATTTGGAGAGAAAACCGTCAGGTAAATGTCCAGAAAGAACGAACTTAAACAAGCAAGAGCTATTTGCACGGTTTGACGTTAATGCGCAACCGTAAGTCTCATTAAGACCGTCTCACTGACTCGCACACATTTTTCGAGAAGTTAACATTGACAGTTGCGGAGACATCATCCTATTCATTCTCCAGCAAATGAAGATTAATTAAACACTCTTAAAGGGAAAGGCTGTGCTGACGCGGGGATTGGTGAAAGGCTTTAAAATCAGCCAATCACGGCACCAATCGGTGCTTCACTAGCCCAAGAAATCACGTGCCTGGCTGTCTGGGCATTTTCCGTGGCTAGCAAATGCTTAAGCCATTCAAACCACACTTGAGAAATCATTTCTAGTAGAAAAAATACACAGAGCAAAAGAAACATGCGATTGGCAGAAGTAGCGGTGCGGCAACGTGAAATTCTATGTGTCTTCCTCACGCCGAAATGACCTTAGATGGTATTTATTACCTCGGCTCAAGACTGTCTTCGCTTTTTTTTTAATTGGATAACGCGATGACAATCGATTTTCTCGTGTAACACAGCCACCAATCAACCTGCAGTAGAATCCCTGCTGATTGACTAGCCAATCGCAAAGCAAATCAGGTGCTGCCAATTATTAATAAGCGCGTAAATTAAACATTATCATTGATCTAGCTAAGTGCGAATCGCAAGTCCGTTATCTGATAGAACATGCGTGTTTTAAAAAATCACCATCTCATGTTATTTTTTTTTCAATTTAAAGGTCTGTCGCGAAACCGACGTAGCTAAAAATATTTGGCAGAAGCATTAAACAAGCGTTAGAGTTGTTGAAACCAAATGCGTGTCTCGAAAGAGGACAATAGGACAATATTCTGGCTCTTCATTAAATCAATAAATCAATAAATGCGTTTCTATAACTAGTGGGTTGTCGTAATTTGTGGAGAAAGTTACTGGAAGGGCCACCATAACCGACTTATCGATTTCTGGTCAGGATCTCATGAATAGGCGTTTGTTCATTGGTTAGTTCTACTAACTCAATGTGATCAAATGTCAGGCACAAATAAATTGCACATTTTGTGGCAAGGAATCAGTAATTGGCTGAAACATTGACTCTCAACACCAAAATAAGCATTCAATCCGGATTTTGCCATCATGGGTTTTGGATGCTTCAGGTCACTGCTTCGACTGTTAACTGGAAGCACGTTGCTCTGTCTGTGGATTCGAACGGGTCGATACAGTTCCCCGTCCCTCGGAACTAGAAGGGCATGCTCAGAGCTCTATGCGGACATTAAAACACACTAAAAACTCCCGTAGGATGTGTGTGTGAGCGCGGCTGCTTGTATGTGTTGAGAGGCCAAATATCACTTGTTACCCAACAAAGACGAAGTCAGTGGAAGGACAGAGAGTCAACCGTTTTTTCGAGAACTTGACGAAGACGTGGTTCCTGTGCGGGGTTTGTGTGTGTGTATTTATACCTAGGATGTGTGAGTCATAGATGCACAAACATCGAGACCTAGGTGTGAGGTTAATCCAAGATACCTACTCGTGTGAATGAAGAGGGAGTTAAGGATTTGGGCGGCTGGCGCCATGCTGCGAAAAAGGGGAGCCCTGTGTCGGAGGATGGAGTGATCGGATTAAGACGTTGAATAAACACGATTCACAACACATGTGTTCAAATCGACAAAGAAATTGATTGACGTTTGATGGGGTTGCACTCACCGTCCTCGTTCTGGTACACGGAGAGTCTGGCCGTGGCCTCGGCGTGTCCCAGTGCGTTTTCGGCGATACACGCGATCACAGCTCCGTGAAGGGTTGGCAAAGCGTTGGTTATTCGCAGAACAGAACCCCGGGGCATTGTGAAGACCTCGCCGAACCTCGGCGACGCCAACGCGGACATGCCGGAGACCTGAAAATGCAACAGAGCGCTGCGTCTTTTAAGAGCTCCAGCCAATGAAATTGCTCCACGTGGCGTTGATCAGGTTTATCAATCCAGTCACTGCTTCACGACGTATTTCAACAGGCTCTTGAGTAAAATCGAAGCCCTATGCAACCTCAGACAAGCCACTGGACCCTAAGACTTGTCTCAAGCTTCCAACATCATCGAAAATGACTGGATCTGCATTCCTGGTTACAAATTGGGCGATTCAATACGAGCTAGATGCCCGCTAGGACTCAAGTTTGCCCAGCTGCCGACACGGCTGCATATTCTGTTACGGCATTGAAAGAACAGCGATTAAATCAGTGGAAAAGAAGACGCTTAAAAGTGCAAACCTGTAAAATTTTTGCCACGAAAAGACAAAAATCTGATTTATTTCGCAAAAAATGAACTCTTTTTCTCTTAAATAGGCCTCGTTTTGGGATCAGCCCCAGATGCATGTATGAATGTATGAGGGCCAAGAGGGGAAGGTGTGAGTGATTTGACAGCATTAGCATTACCCACAGATTCGGGGAAAGCGAAAAAGTAATTGGCAATTTTGATTGGTTAATAACCTCCATTTTTGTTCCCCAAAATCATTCCCTCAAATGTCGGGTTAGGTTTTAAGACGCCCTGAGTGTTAGCCGTGCTGTGAGATGTGGGCATATTAAGACTTTATGCTTCTTCCGGAGCCGGCGTTTGTTTCACCACAAAAGCAGCATTTTAATGCCCAAATAAAAGGTCTGATTTAAAACCTTTGACATGGGTTCATGTGTGAGTTTGCCAGGCGTGAAAACAACTTTTGTGGACGCACGCCGAATATTTCTCATGGTGATTTATTAAAATTTTTTTATATATACTAAAGCTGTGTTTGTGGATTTGAGTGAACAGTGATTACAATAAAATGCTACCATGTTATCACCATCTAACACCCATAAAGTGACAGAGATATCTACTCAAATCGCCATTTTCAGTCTACAACACGTGAAAGATAGACAATTGAGATCGCAACACGGACCTTAGCCACAGTTAAAAAAACTTATTTTATTTTTTAAATTAAATTTTGGTTTTATAGTTACCATTCCGGGGTCGTGAAATTTAAAACAGATTGCTGTCCAATGAAATCGCTTTCGCCCTCAGAATTCATTTTTACATCCGCGTTGAATTAATGATTTTTCATTTTCTTGAATAAAACTGTCAAGACGACGAAACGTCGCTCGCTAGCCATGAATGATGTTTAAAACTTCTGCGGGACGCATGACTGGGCGGTGAGAAAATGGCCCATTTTGATTCGCCACAAAATAGTCGGGTGATTTAAATTGATCAGGCGGAGCTCATCCAATCTGCAGTTTATCGATGATTCATGCTAAATCTTGCGGAACACACGCATGTCGGTAATTTATAATCAGCTATGTGATTTTGTGAGTTCCCAGAGCAGCTAGCGACAGCCACGTCAATCTCTTCTGGGTTGTTGTGTGGTTGAAATGGTCGGTAAAAAAATTTTTTTTGGCTACTGACACAACTGATTTTACTGGGCTGAAACCAGATCTCTCTGACAATTACTCGGCTCCGTCTCAATTCGTTGGTTTCGGCAAACCGACAAAGCGATTTAAGCCCGCCACTTGCAGTTGTTTAAGTGCGTAGGCGTGAAAAGGGGCACTTTTAAATGGAAACGAGTGATCTGTCAAAAAATGGAATTACTAACCGTCCACTGAACGCGAGGGAACGGGTTCCCCTCGACCATGCACGTGAACAACGCGGATTGGCCAGCAATCACTGTCTCCGATTTGAGGGGTTGTACTATTCGCGGTTTTTCTGAAAGGAAATAAGACACTAAGCCTAATCTCGTGTTGCCATAAGACAAAAAATAAGAATATATGTCAACACGCATTCGTAGATAACGCCAGGTGATAGTCGCTAAGAGAAGCCGATTTAGCTAAACACGAGAACCCAACATGTTTTTGTTGTCATGCTAACGCACAAGGTCACAGAACACACAGCCAATTAGATCACAACACCAAAATAATCGGTGTACGGTGTTACGCATGCTTTTCTCATTTTTTACATGACCCTTTCTAGGAATGTCGAAAATGCAACAAAATTGGACCAAATTACCTCGACGAAGAAGTCACGTGCGTTCTGACCTGGGCAGGAAGATGGCTTCGTGTATCCTGTACTTAGCTGATGCCAGCTCCACAACTCTCCTTGGGTTAAAATTGCGTCCCTCTGGGAATTCCCTCGGTCCATTAGTTGCCTTCGATGTTTTCAGTTACAACTGGTAAAATTTTTTCCGCGACACTCGACTAATTCACTCGACTATTGACAGGCTTTTCGGCTAATCACCTCATTTTACACATCTATATCTATTAAGAGTAGAATTGTACTCCTACAATCAGACACTAGGCCTGTTTTGTAACTACTTCGAAAGATTCCATGACAAAATTTCGGTTTGTAGCTCAAGGTTTCGCGTCTGTTCACGCTTTTTATGAAATTCAAACCAGATAAAGATCACTTTTCTCCTGAATACTACGGTGAAGTCGCCTCTGTGTTCTTTTTTGCTTGCTCAGTAAAACAACTGTGTGAAATGCCATTCAAAAATGTGGTGTACTTCTGGTCGAAACGCAGATTTTCCCAAAAAAGATATTTTTAAATGCCTCACGAAAATGGCATCTAAACTTCGTAAGAGCAGAAAGCACTTAACTGCCTCATGAAGTGGATCCAGCGGGTGCTAAAATTCTAGGGTTTTGATTGGACAAAATTGTATCAAATCAATCTGAAACGGGGGTGGATTAAAATGCGTTCAAGGTCACTTACGTGGAACATAATACATGGGCTGGGAGGCCCCAGCAGTTGGCTCTGCGTCATCACCTTGGTACACCTCACTTTGCTCCCATGTGTCTGCTTTCACTTTACAACGCACACAACACCAAATTAATAAAAATCGATATCCACAAGACGAGTGAAAAGGGGGTAACCGAAAAAGAAGGAAATAAAGATTGTTTGTCAGAGGAAAAATAGAGAAGCAAGTTCACACACAAAAAAAACTACATTTACACACAACACTAAACACCAGACATGCAGTGGGGTTGCACACGGTGCAATGGGACGGGAGACATGCAACAGCTGGTGGTTTGTTTAAGTGTGCTAACTTATTGGGCATATTTAAACAAACCGTGGCGCGTAAAACGAGCGTCTTACTCTGCGATTCGTACCGACATTTACTCAAAAGGTTCATCAAAGGTTTTTTTATATTACTAAACTATTAAGCACTCTTATTATTATTACTATTATGATTGTAATTTATCAAATCGCGACAATAATATTAAGTGAATTGTTTGCGTGATTGACTCGCTAAGTAGAAAAATATGAAAAATTAGCTAATGCTGCCGTGAAAGAAAAAGCAGATTTAGTTGTTCCATTTAAATATTTTTTTTTAAAAAAAGTTGGATTAACAAGTAACATTGATCGTGCTCACCCTTGCTCAACAAGAGATCAGAGAGTTCCTCTAAGTCCTGCAAGAGGAACGCCTGTGACCACACAAGGGACACAAACAGGGGGAGGAAGAGTAGGGGTGGTAGTCCAGTCATGATTCTAAGCATTCATGCTGTGAGCACACGGGAACCCGCGTGAATTGACTCGCGTTTTAACGAGACGGTTGAGTGGCCAACAGAATTTTATTCACAGGGCGACCAATCAGAAGCGAGGAGAGGCACACGCTAGCCAATAGCATTGGCAGGTGAGTGTGGCATGTAGTTGATCATGGTGTTACTTAACACTTTTGCCCTCTGAATACTGATTTGCGTCCACAGTACAGTTTAGGAATTAAATATTGCCAAAATCGACAGTCAGAAAACGGTAAATTAAGTGAAACAAAATGATTAAATTTATAACTAATAATATTTCTACTTTTTTTTAAAAAATCACTTAAGTTAAATGCGGTGTACCGCTTAGTTACATAACGTCTGTTCTAGTACAATCATTTCATGTTTTTCAATAGGAGGCAGTGATAATTATGTTATTTTTGTTTAGCAGCATCTCATGTTACATCCCCAGTGATAAACTCCCAGGTCCATGATAACATTTGTACTTATTTAATAAAAGTAGAACTTTTTATATCACAGGCGACCGATGGAGAACTAGGAGCTAGTTATCTAGCCTGCCTTCCGCGCATTATGCATGCAGGGCATGAAATGAGACTGTTCTGTCTCCCACACAGAACACTCCGATGAATATTTTATGCCAGTTTCACAGCCGGTACTCCTATAAATCCATACCGTCCCACGTGTAGTAAATTTTTTTACAAAATTACGATCCAAGTTCGCACTTGTGAGCCATTCACTTACGCACAAATGCTGCGTTTTGTGGGTGTGTGTGTGTGCGTGTGATCTGACAAGTGAACGTTATTCGTAGTCGTGTAAATCGGCAATAAATCATTGCCAATGAATGATGGCTGTACGTGTTTACGCGAATCTATGTGATTTTGGCCGTTGCTATGCAACCTCGGTATGTCACGAATGAATAAATCAATGCCACTAGGTCTCTGAAGGTTCATTAAGAATTTTGCGAGGGACTACACCGAGGATAAATGCAGCCCATACACGCTCAAAGGTGATTGGACATTGACAATTAAAAAACCCTCCGGACATGCAGGGTTCCGCGTGAATTGAAAAAAGCGCGCTCAGACCAACCAATCAATACTTGCGAAGTGCATTTAAAGCTTAATGCGATATTCATGATTTGGAGTTGGCTTTAAAACAACGAGTAAATGAAGTGTTTTAGAAGTTTTTAACATGCCATATGGTGGTTTTTGGCATTTTCTCATTTCTCTTACTGTAGTTTTAGATGTCTCGGTAACAGATTTAACG
Organism: Mesocestoides corti; assembly: GCA_900604375.1. NCBI lineage: Eukaryota > Metazoa > Platyhelminthes > Cestoda > Cyclophyllidea > Mesocestoididae > Mesocestoides > Mesocestoides corti. Next base: position 43,503 of record UXSR01005475.1, read on the forward strand.
AAAATTTTCTTAACCAGGGCTGCGTTTGTGTTAAATAAAAATCGCGTGGGCTGATCTAACATTAGCACAAAACTGATAGCTCCGTAAACGCAATAAGTACTGGCAATGACTCTTTAAAATAACGATCATTTCAAAATTGGTAGCCAACATTCTAGTCGACCCACTGGAATCAATGATGAATCGAATCACACGAATTGAAAGAAGCGCGCTTAACGCAACCAATCGGATAATTTGAAATGCAGCTGAAGTGTAATCGACGTTGTTAACCAGCACTTTCACGACTATATACACTATCAGCGGCCATTTTTCAAATCAACTCCATTAAAACTGCCCTTGTTCTGCTTTATTGGCATCTGGTTTATTTCCCAAGGGGATATGTGATCGTCAGTAAATGTAGACACCGCGTCCAATTTAAAATCACCGCCATTTTATTAAGCGGTTTAAACAATGGCGGGGATTTGAGGACGAATGAAATCAGAGTTAAAGCATATTTTCAGATTTTAATGGTGTTGGAAACTCGAAGCAAACGGTGGCTCTGAAATAGCTCATCTTGTTGTTATTGTTTTTAAAATCGGCGGGCATGCAAACCGACCAATGAAAGCCACGGACTCAGTGTCAAGGCTTTGGACACACCTCCTCACAAACACACACTTTTCGGGATAAAAAAAGCACGCTGACACACGGTTGGATTAGGTGTCTCGTGATTTTGTGACAGCCTCAATCACGACGATGATGACGATGGTGATGAAAGCCCGAACATGCGACGCGCAATCACATGACACAAGTGCTTGTCCCCAAGTGAAAAATCGCGCTCCGACGCAAACGCTATTTGCTTTGTTTACGTCTAAATCATTCGGAGAAAAACAGATTTTGTTGTTGACGTTTGCCGCGCAAAATGCAACCTGCTCTCTCTCCCTCTCTGTCCCTCCGTCGCTGCCTCCCCAATTTGCACGAACCGAGCGCTGTAGTTTGCAAATAAAACCAGTTTCGTATTCTAATTGCCATTTTTTCTAAATTTATAAATTTACTTCTTCAATAAAATTAAGAGTGCACGTCACTTAATCTTCCTAATATATGGGTTTGGGTTGAATCACCGTGAAAATTGTGTCTAAAATTTTCCGACCTCTCATTCAAATAAACTTAAATTTGAATGTTACATTTTTGCCGCCTTGTTCAAATATATTGTACACATTTCAGAAACACGCAACTTTGTGTTTCTGATTGCACGATTTGTGAAGAAATTAAAGAAACGGATTGAGTGACTTATTTAGATGCAATTAAATTTGCAAACAATGAAAGGTAATTGGAAATGCTAAAGAAATTGGTGATTAAATTAGGTGTGAAAAGAGGAATCTGATTGGACGAGACAGAAATCAACTGACCAATAAGTGGACAATTCGACAGGCGGTACTTGTGAAATCAAAGATCGATCGATTTTTAGCGATTCTACCTGAGGTTGTGAATCAAACCAGTAACTTAGAACACCGCGACAGTGTTAATCGAGGCTGGGTTACTTGACGAAGAATTACCGTGTCAATGCCCATCAAATTGATTGCATAACCATGCCAGTAGGACAATTTCAATCGATTAAGCACGAGAAAATGTTCTTTGTTTTATAAATTTTAAACCAAACACCGCTAAGCTGATGAATTTCCGACGTTAAATGCAACTTATTGGTCCTTTTGTTTAAGTGAACAATTTGACCTCAAATTGTGCAAATTATTTAAAAATCGATACGCAATCTTGGGATACGCAAGTCACTCCTCGCTATTGGATGTCCTCTTAATTATCTATCAAATTACATGCGTCTCTAGCTTAAACGGTCTTCTTAGAAGACATGCGGCAAATTTCAAGACCTGATCAGGGGTCAAGCCTAGACAAATCATTGTCTAATCGAGACAGAATCCACGCTGCGTCTTTCCTGGTTACTGCCGTCTACTGGTCAGGCAATTATCCCTCTGTCCGAAATCTCAAAACGCAATGAGGCCACTTTGCGCGTGTTAAGGACCTGACGACGGCAGGATGAACGTTCAAGTGTGCGTGTGTGTGTGGTCAGAAGTTGTTTTTTATGACTTTTGCCTGAAAAACTGCACTAAATGATCCACATGACCTTGTTCGCACTACGCCTCGACCAATCACCTCAGGCGTTGCAGTTGGGCCATTAAACAGACCCCGGGGGAGGGGGGGGGCAAATTAATGCTGCCATGTCTCAGCTTCTAGCGTCTGCTTTTGCCCAAGTCAGAAATTAGGTGGCTCACCATGTAGTCTAGGGGGCAAACGCTGTCCGCTAACCGGGCGGACGGGGCACATATAGCGCCGGGTAATCACGACAACGGATTTGTCAATCGAAATACTTGCTCAAATCTGGCACTTAGAGTTTGCCTTTGGTTTGCAAGTTCTGGAAACAGGGTAAGTGGTCTACACGATCTCCATGTGGAACAATCAGTAGCAACGAGAATCTAGACAGATGTCAACGGTAATTTCACTAACTGCCAAATTCGAGGTCATGACGCAGTGGAGAAAAGCAGCGTCATCAAATTCACTAAAACGGGACAACTGCAAAATACTGCGAGGTCAAATGACCTCGTGTGACCTTGACACCACCGGCCCTGTCACCATGTGTTGCATCACCCCGAAATTTCAGAGCGTGCTTGCATGTGTGCGTCATGATTGGCCTGGAGAACTCCAAAACATGTTCTTTTCCAATTGGCTAATTCTTCCCGGGGAAAATTGATATCTCCGGGGAGATGTAATTCCTAGATGGAATCTACGCTGCAGGAGCAACGAATTTCGAGGCCCTACGACTGAAATATTCCATTAAAGGAACAGAAGTAGATCATGAGAAACGCGGCTATGAGTTTTGCCGTTAAAAACGATAAATAGGAGCACAAATTGGTTGATTTGTAAGTAGAAATGACCCAGGTTTGCACCAAAGACGAGCGTTTCTGTTCGAAATAACACACAGACTGATCTCCTCTCTTCTGATACTGAGTAGTTTAAGGATTCAGAATTGTGACATGGTCTTTAGGGCTCAAGAGATCCTGATTAAATGAGTGTGGATTATGAGTGAGGAAGTCTTGAATGGCCTCCAGCCAATCACAGTGAGCCACTAAAGCAAATTGCTAACGCCTTTAATTGACGCGCCGGAACGCAATGAACTGAATTCGTGGAGTATATTAAAACAACCACAACACACTCCTGCAAAACACACACTGATAAATCGCCATGGGAGGCTAAAAATGCACGCCTAGGGTTGGCTGAGTGAGGGTGAGATTTCTGGAGAGAAAAAATCCACGTCAGCACTCTCGATCTCCCCACTACTTAACACCACAAAATGAAATGTTTAACGCAGACAGCTTCATTCACCTCGCAAATCTCCAAAAAAACCGAAGATGTTTGCCTATGTTCCACTTGCGAATGACCTTTTCATGCGTTTTTCCGCACACAAAGTGGGAAATTGTGTGTGTGTGTGTGTGTGTGTGTGTTGGGAAACCGCGGCACTGTAGGCAAGCTGTGAGAGGGAGTGGTTGGTTATGCATAAGTTGGTGATTAATTGCTACGGTTAGTGAAGTCGTAAATTAAACATTTGTGATTGGTTAACCGATAGGACCGGTGGTCTGGTCTCAACATATCCGCCATGACTGACAAACCTTTGAAAGAGTAAAACAAATTTCTGGCTCGATTTGAAGAAAATTTGCCTACTGATCGTTGTAAAGTGCACACACGTAAATGCCATTGGTTAAGAAGAAAGTAATATCGGTTTTCAAAAGTAGGAAGCATTTTGATTGGTTGGAGATGCCTCATCCAGTAGTTAAGCATCAATCTTTTAAACTTGGTAGATAATAAGCTCAGGCAAATTGAGCAAACAGACATCGATGACAGAAACACGAAAAAACGGGAAAAAATCTTGTCACATATTTTGAAATTGTCTTTTTGGAGTTACATCACAGTCGAATGGCATAAAATTAGAACGATAAGAACGAACGGATAGCACTACGCGATACAGAGAGGAAGTGTTGTGGGAACGGTTTAATTATCGCTCTTATTGGTCGAACACGCAGTAAAACAACGCAATTACGGAGCATGTTAGATGATAAGGTCTACGAATAGTGCATTACTCTGATTGGTGCAATCTGATTGGTCAGCGAAGAAGTGGGGTATGTTTGAAGGTACGAATCGTTAACTGTCAAGAAATCGGTCATTTTGTGGAATAACATGACCTGTCCGAATATTTTACAACCAATCTGCGAGTGGCACAATGAGTCTGGTTTAGCATTTTTGACAAAAATACCTCGAAACTATCCCCATGATACCGCCTGCTTCTTGCCTCTTACAGATTTACTAGCCAGGAAAGGAAGCGCTTGGTTATTTTTAACCAGCAAACAACTTCTGTTTGCGATAATGCACTCTTCTGATGCTTTTTAACTGAGCTAATCGTAGCTCATCACTATGGCAACCGCAGCTAGTAAAACACCGCAAAAATTTATTAGCTCCATTTTCTAACTGCCCAAAGCGAACTTTGACCCATTAGAAACGCTGAAGCGACCGGCATTGCACAAACCCGTTGCCAGTTAGGTGGTAGCGTGGCAACACTTCTACCTGTCAAAAAGAGTTCACCTTCTTTTACCAAGTGACTCATTTGCAAAAGAACGCATTTGGGTGTCTTCCCAACATGTCATGTATCCACTGATTTTCACACACACAGACACACGCGTTCAACTGGGTTGCATCGGTCATTCCAACGGAACCGTTGTTTGATCAGCGCGTCCGAGGTGTGGTTCTGACCGCATTCGGAGAAACATGCGCTGTGGATGGTTATGCGTCGACTAGGCAATAAAAGCACACACCACTTTTCACCTGACTCACTCACCGCTATCGCAAAGGCACACACACACACAGACACGGGCAGCAAAATTGGTTCGGCAGCACAAATGTCAGCAGCTCCATCACTGTTCCCACAATTAATCCCCATTTGCCTAACCGCGAAAGGGCAAATGTGCCTTTTTTTATATCGTTGCCCAGTCGAATCCCGACATTTCTGGCCGCAGCCTGAAAGCACCTGTTTGCCCAGTTCTAGCGCCCGGTTTGCCGCGGGGCAAGTAGTCGTGCAGCACCTAAACGATTTGTTTAAATGCGCGACCAAATTTTGCGGGAAGTCGAAATTGAGAGGCGGTGTTTCCAGGGGATCGGAGTAGAAGAATGCGTGTGTGTGTGTTTTCAATAAACTTGTGAATCGCGTCGATCCGATCACTCCATCCTCCGTCACAGGGTTCCCTTTTTCGCAGCATGTCGCCAGCCGCGCGGATCCTCAACTCCCCCCCTCATTCACACGAATAGTTATGTTGGATTATCCTCACGCCTGGGTGTCGATGTTAGCGCATGTATGGCTCACACATCCGAGGTATAAATACTCACGCGCAAACCCCACACACGACACAACGACACCAACGTGGTTGAGCTCTGAAGTAAACGGTTGTGCCTGCGTCCTCTCCGGTCTTTTTCCTTCATCGCGGGTATCAGGGAAGCGTAATCGGGCCAGGGTTAATTCCGTGGCCCCGGCGTGGTTCAAGACCACATGCTGGGACCCACAACAAAGCAATCAAAGAATGATACAGTTGTGGTGATCAGTGATCGAGCACCGTTTGCAAGTGTGAGCTAGCAGGGCTTCAGTCGATTATCCTAGATGTTTTTATCAGAAACCGAAGTCAAGCGTTCCAGTATGAAGTGACACCGTTGACACACCAAGCAACCACAACCACACCGGGACTTCTACACTGTTAGTTGACTTGGGTTTTGCAACGAGACACCCACTAGATCGTGAAGAAGACGGTGTAAATGGTGGAGACAGTCTGACAGACAGTTGAAGCTGGAGCGAACAACCAGCGTGTCGAAACGCAGCGAGGGGCATCTGGACAGGAGGGGGAGGTTGCCCTGCGATGCGTCAGCTAACCAGTTTGCCAAAATCCACCCACGCAATTTCACACTTTTCTTCACAAAGTGGATCTGGTTCCCGAGATCGTGTGATCGTGAGGCAGCATAAGGTGATCGGGATTTTGAGGAGGGAGATGCATTGCCCCGGCATTCCAGAAGACGCCGTTTCAGACGTCTGGTGAAAAGCTAAATCAAGTCTCGTAAATGTCATCATGTGGCGCTTAGAACAGACATAGGTGGTGGCGAGGAGGGAAAATCATGCCGTAAACGCCAACGACTACGAAAAGTCTTGCGTGCCGCGACAGTTTCGGCGTCGGCGTCGTCATGTTTGATGACGCATCGCCTCTGTGAAAATTACGTGGGCGTTCGAAATTACGGACAGGCAGCGAACGCCCGACTCCATGATTCACATGCCCACCTGTGGCGCGTGGCTTCGTGTGCGCTCGCGTGCGCACGTGCGTGCACGCTAGATTGCTTTCCAGGCCACTTGTGGTGCTCCTAACATCCAACCAATTGAATGTGGCCTCTACTCAGGTCATTCTATGGACCCTGGACACTCGCTACTCGGGTCGACCTCTCCCAGATTCCTCAAAATCAATCGACCAAGATCGAGTCCCTGGGATATATTCTACGGTTCCGGAATTGGCGGACTAGACTGTCCTGTGTGAAGCACGACAGGTGTCTACTTGCAGCCACGGTGTTTATGTGGTCCAGCGCGTAACCGCTGTCTCTCCCTCCCCCCCCCCACCCCACCCCCTCCACACACCTGTTGCCATGCCTACACGGGGAACGTGAGTAACGCCTGAGACAGCCGGCATTGTGCCAGTCATTGAATTCAAGGTAACACCACTGGATGCGCCGTCCATTAGCTGATTTCGCTGACACGAGAAAGTGGACTGGATATTCCAGTGGTGCTGTAAATTGGGGAAAAAAACCTTCAACAAGCCCTTGTGCACAAAATCGAGACCAGAGTGGAAAAAGCGCCCACAGCAGGAGGTGTAGTCACACGACGCCCTTTGGAAGACAGGGTTTTCCTACAGCTTAGTTGACTGGCTCTTTTTATACGCACAACCGGAAAAATTCTGCTTGTGGGACGATATTCTACCCACAAATCTCCACCTCGTGGGTACTTTGACCCCAAAACTGACTAACCACTCTAGCCAGGGAGTAGACTGAATACCAACATGCGACTTTCTCCGTCGTACGAAAATTGCCAGTTCCCGTTGTAGCCACACGTTTTTTTTCAGTCATAGAGATCCTTCCTTGCAGAACAGCATCTCTCCAACTGAAACTACTGTGCTTAGTTGTCGAAGATGCCCTTGACAAATCGCTCGGTCCATCATTTGCACGGACCACGAGTCGCGATGCTGCCGTGTTTCAGGCAGTTGGCCTAGGCAGGTAGGTCATTGAGTGCCTCGTGCGCGTTCAGGGAGACCCACTTAAGTTCCTCGCGTGACCAAGTGGCCAGGCCAGTGGGACCTTAATTGCTACTCAATGAGTTGACGAAAATGAGGTTGGTTACGGGCATAAATTACAGGCTTGCACGACCAGGTTGTACTAGGCTCTTAAGTCGACTTCACGTGATCCCACGATACGAAGTCAATTGGGCGAAGAGAATCCGTGTTTTGGCAAGTAGGCGAGTCCTATTTTGGTCAATTTAACAAATTTCCAACTACTATAACAGAGCATGAAGTTGGAGATCGTAGGGCAACGAATTGGTTGTCACTTGAATGCGCAACGACTGTGGTGCAATTTTAAGTTTTGAACTTATGCGGTCAACAGAATTTGAGGCGGTTTGCTTAAATGTATGGTGGCGGAAAAGGGGGCGGGGTGGCTGCAACGTCCCCCCTCCCCCTCCCATAATTGGGAAGCCACACTCACGTGGAGGACAGATTGAAGAAGGAAGTGGCAGCCATTAAAAGCAGCTAAAAAACGGAACCCTTTTAAGCACTGCGAACAGCCGCAATCCGCTCACTAAGACAATGTGTAGTTTGAGCATTTTTGATAGTACCAACGCCATTCTCGCATTGTGCAACAAATCCAGAATCCTGATTGGTCGAGAGCCTTCCAATTGAAAACGGCCTAATTTCAACCTCTGGTATTTTCGAGGTCAAACCTAATTAGCCGTTTTTTATCGAAGTCCGAGGCTGTGAAGCCATACGGGGCTAACGTCTAAAAACACCGGGGCTGCATCTTCAAAGCATTGCCCAACAATTGACCATTTTAGGTTAATCGAAGTGCCAATCAACTTTAAACTGACTTACAAGTTTTCGTGACCAGTTAGATGTCTTTGCCGAGTGACCACCGGCTAGACAGTTAGAGCTCATTACTCTAATTGGTGTCTCTCAGACCACAGCAGAACAGCGACGGCATTTGAGCAGGTGGGTTTGTTAGAGCGGGTCTACCTCAAGCTGATTGGTGGCTGTCGCTCACCCACCCACTCAGAACACAAGGTCCTGTCTATTTTGTCGTGGTGCTATTTCAGCGTTTTTTCCTGTTCCTGGGTCCGAACAAAACCAGTTTGACAAAATTTCACACCCAAGGAAGCGTCGAGTGAATTGGAGCACAGCGAATCACACATTCACGACTGCACAGCCTAGTTGGTTTGGGTGATAAATTGTCGACGTAAATGCGCAGTTGTTCTATTCCCCGCGTTGAGGCCAATGAAATCGTAACCATGGCGTGATTTTACGAAAGCCAGATCTAGAATTCCCACTTGGAGAACGAATGAGACAGAGGTTCAGTAATTAAATTTAATTATTAATATAAAATAAGCCTCTCCTAGTTTCGTGGGGTTTTTTTTCAAACATTTCAGTTTGAAAGGAAAAAAACAATCCCTAGAGCCATGATGGGTCGTGTTTTGTTTGAATTTATTGGCAGTTTTGACAACAGTTCAAAATTTCCAGAAAAAATTCGAGAAGCAGTCGCGGGGATATGTCAAATTATTTAGTGTCTGTAGAGGCTTAAGTTTAAACCACATTTCACAAAAAATGATGGACTAGCATTTCAGACGTGGGAAATGACGATGTTTAACTGGAATTTTTTATTCATTTCTACATACAGTGTTTTATCGCACGTGAACTACGTGAACCAATCAATATTCAAGGCCTTTCGGTGCATTAAAACAAAATCAGGCGTTTCTTTAATTGGTGGTTTTGGTGTATTCATTAGCACGAACTGGCAGTTGACCTCCTCAATACTTGCTTCCAATTAATACGCAATCTAGAAAGAAATTTCAACGCTTGCAAACTCCATCCATGAACCCCCATCAGGGTCATTTAAACCAGAGCTAATTTTTCAAGAACTAGCCCGGAAAAGGAACACATTTAATGATTCCCCTTCAGCTAGAAATAATTTGACTAGGTTCTTTTGAAGTTTGATTGCGCTAATATTAACCATCATGTGATTGTAAAGAACTGCAATTAAGACGTTAAAATTTGTGATATCTCATTTTATATACCCATAATTACGAATCGGGCTCATGGTAAGAGGCTGCGTCGGTGTGATTGTAAAAATTGTAGAACTGGAAGCCGTGGCATTGATTGGAGGGATTCCTGACCACGGACAAGAAGGGCAAAAGTATTTCGCTCACTCTTTCCTCCCTCAAGATCGCTTTATGCTGACGAAAAAATCGGCATATTTTGTAACTACTTCCGGCGTGGGCCCGGACAGCCCACTAATGATGTTGTTCTAGCAGCGATTTCCCCTTTCCGAAAATAATGACTCCTTTTGCGATTGTTCTAGACGTCAGTGCCAATTCTGGCCCATCTGTGCACACAGATTCAAATTACTGATCAACCAATTATCATCAAGGGGAGAAGTGGCCTTGAATGCGGAGGTCTCATTGGCCAGATGAGCAGTCGGGGCTACCGTGTTGAAGCAACATCGTAAGGACCTTATTTCCCATGTTACTCGCCTTCATTTAAGCTTTCAATTTCATAATTCTCTCACTTGACTACATTATCGCGATTATCAGGGGTTTTTTGTACACAGGTGCCAGCTGAGCCTACACCCAAGCCTTATCAGATTGCTCCTCTAATGGAGTTCTTCTCACTCTGGCAAGACTCCCCACAGCCCAGTTCTCGTTCGCTCGCCCTCTCTCTCCCACACTTTCTTTCTATAGCCCGGTGTCCATGCCTGTCCCTTGCACACGTTAATCCACGCACGAAAGCTCCTGCAGTTAATGCCTCCTGCTGCTGTCACGGAAGGACAAGTTGTAAATCTTTCTCACACTTACACACACACGAATGTATTTATCACCCTCTAAGGCATAGCGTGCTGTCATTATGTGATTAGGGTACAGTTTATGCCTCCCTGGTCAGATTAGAACGGGTAGGTCGAGTGAGATTCCATGTGGAAAAGAAAGGCACTAAAAGCACACGAGTGTGTTGGAGAACTGTTGTTTTGAACGGAGTTCCACGCTTGACCTCGTGGATGCTGACGCATGGGGTGTGAACCAACGATCTGCCAGGATGTTGCCTCTACGAATTCCATGGCTGATATCTCTTGCCCTGAAAAAGCGTTTACTGGCATGAACCTAAACGCCAATCATAGAAAAACGCTTCGCGGTGACGTGCTAATATGTTGCAAGACTGGAACAAAACAGGCATCTGTGTCTTCTTATTGAACCAAGATTCACAAATGAATAGTTCCCTAAAGTGACTCGATTCAAGGATTTCCCCAAACATAAAAGTAAAGCAAGGCTCCAGTAGGCAAAAAAGTAGGACAATTAGTTAAATTTGATTGGTTCGATCAAACTACAACTGATGTTTAAGTAATTCTCAAGTTAACCGTAATGTGGCAAATGCTGTGCAAATCTTCGATGTGAAATATTTTCGGTAAATTTTCCTTGCAATCTACCAAAGAGATCTTAAAAAAGAAGAATATTGCACCCAATCACACATAGGTGTCACACTGTTGGCAAGCGAATTTTGTGCACACCAAGCAAATCACCTCAAAAAGGCGACGAATCAGCTTCGAAAACGGGCAGTGTTTCATGGAGTGTACAATGACAGCGTTCAACTGTAATATAAAGCAGTGAAGAAAATTCCATTATTTTTTCTAGAGTACACTTTGTAGGTCGTTATTATAGAAAGTTAAGATTTTAATCGGGATGAATCTTTTCGACACAACTCAAGAGGTGAAGGAGGAAGAGAGAGCAGGTTGAGCAATTTATTAATTTTTAATTGCGATTTGAGGACGAAACACAAATCCAACCACAGATAACGGCTCGACGAGGGCAGAGGTTGAGATAACAGCCTGTTTCAGCATGCTTGACACACTTGGACGCCAAAATGCTTGCGAATATGCGTTTTTCCTAGTTTTGCATTTCAAATAGCACGTAGTAAGTGTCTAGAGCGAAATTGCCACTTTGGTTGGAAGTAACCAACAAATAAATGCACATTTATTCTGTTTCTCTAATCACTATTCACTTAATGTCCCAATAAATCATAGAATCACAGTTGCCTGTTTAGGGGTTTAAAATGAACAGCGCTCTGAAGTGGGCGATTTAAACAAAGGGCCATATCGATAGACACGTGTGCGGAGTCAATTTGACTATATGAAGGTTTGCGTCGATAAATCGATAAAACAAATTGACGAGGTAGTGCGTCATATAAACACAGCGGCTACTCCGAGCGATGGACAATCCATCATCATCTTTTAGACGTCTTTTGAATCAAGCGATGTATGTCGAGGTGCCTTCAAGATGCATTGTTGAATCATCCACCATGGTGGAAATGAGGGAAAGTGTTGATGGAACGACAGTGCGCGCTCGTGTGTGCGGGTGAATTTATCCTTCACGTCGCGCCCTGCCAACGCAAACATTTACCCGGGGTGGGGTGTGAAATACAACGATGGACCATCCCATCAGACGGATTAATTACAAGTCCCAGTTTGCTCACTCACATCATCTGCGAGGTGCGCTTTGATTGGAAGGTTGATTTGCAAGTGAGAAAGAGACACCTAGTGTGTGTGTTATGTCTTTTCACAGAGTCGTAGTGCGCGGAATCACGGCATGTGATCACTTGTCGTGTCAACAATGACGGTTGAGCGTGAGAAGGGCTTAACACCGCGTCTTATTCATAAACTTCACTTTGCCAAGAGTTGACTGGGAGCACATGAAGTGAAAACGGCACGTTGAATCACAAACAGGGATTGTGATTTGTGTTTAGTGCAATAAAAGCGATCACGTATTTTTAGAAGCAAAATTAAATTTCCTCACAGAGGAAATTGCGGTGCGACTGCGTTCTGGCCTATTCCAGATTTCGCGTCGTTTCCTCAGGAAATCGTCAAAATTCGACTGATGTTGGGGGGGGGGGGAAGTTGCCCAGCGGCGTCCCAAAGGACTGAAAAAGGTGGATCAGGTTAAGTAGGGCAACACACTACGAAACGACGTGTCTGTCATCAAATGTATTATTTATTTATCAGCTTTTTGTAGGGAAAATCCCCCGATTTTCCGCCCAACTTCCCGTTTTACCGAGGTTACCTGGGACGCTACGCCAGCACATTTAAACAAACGCGGGCTTTATAATCTGCCGCTCGTAGGCAGGCGTTGCAAAGGAGGTTGGTGATGAGCCTGGAAATTACAGGGTAAGGAGAGTCTTTATTTCTCACTTTTTTTCGTTTCTTTAAATTAAAGCCGGTTTGGTTTACCAAAATTTCATCAGATCTGGAAGTGGTTAATGGTACACCAGGGCCTTGGCAAATCGCGTGTCCAAAATGAATATAATTCCACGAATTAAATCAACCGTTTGTGGGTTTCAAGAGTCAAATGTACTACCGAAGGTGAAATAGTGCATTTGCGCGACATTTCGCGGTACTTTGAAAACTCACTGTCGTGTCATACACTCTGCTCCAATCAGTTTGCTGGCCTCAAGGTCGAATGGGATTCACTAGCAAATTTTCCTGGTCTAAATTTCAAGCACCCATGATGTACCCCACAGGCCTCTTCTAACGATGATGCAACCCAAAACAGCCAATCTGCACGACCTAGATGCTAGCCAGTGAACACATGGGGCCACATGTGGAGACGGTGCTCTAGCCAATCAGAAAACAAAGACACGAAGCTATGTGGTACAGGCAAGGTGGGGAATATTTCCACTGACATCCACTATCTCCCATTGTTTTGCTTAAATCGGTCATCGGGAAACACAGGAATCAAAATAGCCAACGATTGACTGAGATGAGCGCAATTGTCGCTGTGTTTCAGTCGGAGTTGTCGGGAGAAATAAATCTTAATTTTTTTTAAATTGACATAAATGTCAAGAAGACAAAACAGAGACATTTAAGACCACTCTTGTCAAATCGTGAAAATAGGAGCGAAGGGATTGGATTGCGCAGTAGACATGACAACCGTCGAAGAAAGCGCCCTTAGGAATTTGTGTATTTAAACAAAAATGTAAGTGTGAGGTGTGCAAACACGGATGTCGTGATCCCACATTTACTTGGAGTGTGTTAGATAAACGGTTATTGATTGATTTGTCACATGGAAGAAGCTGGGACAAAATCCTTTCTCTGGAACCCTTCACTAGACTCCTAACATGACTTTCACTGGATGAAGCATTTCAGAACTTGCAGCAGACTCCACTTCTTCACTTCCATGCTTCCAGCTTCTTCGTGTTTGTCTTGTTACACACAAATCATTTGCCATGTTCAGTCATCACATGATCCACGTAAGATTCGTTTCGTTGTCGTGTAAGAAGAAAATTCGCTATGGAAACACGGTGCGGTGTGCTCCTTTCTGTCAAAACGTGGGTACTCAAAATGTATCGAAGTGGCGAAGTGCAGTCTAATAGGTGATTAGTGGTTAACTATGGCATTTTCTGGAAAATGAGTCACGTGATTGTGCAATCAACCAATCAGATTGGGGGATCGAAGGTGTACAAGGGGTGGTGGCTGACTGGAAGTTGAGAGGGTGCCACTGCAATTCGGCGGGTGCGAACTGAATCCACACACAAACTGCCTTGGCCCATATCTACTACTTCCATAGTTTCAAAAGAAGACACATTAAGTTCTCTGATTGGTTGATTTCGTCGTGAATTGAAGAATATTTGAAATGCCAGAACAATTTGTTGCATTGGCTACTCATTAGCGGTGTGCAAGTGAATCAAATTAGCCCAGATCAACCTGCTCGCGAAGGCGAATAATCAATAGCTGATTAATGTTTCACAAAAAGTCGGCCGTTCATTGGCTGCTTAACTTTTGTGCACATTTCTAGCCCTCGCTGTCACACCTCTTCCTTATCAATCACAAATAGTTTGAAATTTTAACGCCAAGGGTCAGTTATTGGCGGATTTAATGATCCACAGGTAGTTTCTAACTTTGAACATAATTAGAATAAATTCTACATTAATAATAATGCACATTTAAGCAAGTAATCAAAAGGAGTGGCAAAAATTCAATTCTTAGACGCAAATTTTTTAATTTATCAACGAAGTCTACATAAAGTTATAAATGTGTGACATTTCTGTCTGCCGTTACGCCATAAAACCTCTTTCTTACAGTCGACATCTGAATGTTTTCCAAAATATTGTCCTTTCACGGCGACAATTTTTAATAAAATGGCATAAATGCAGGCTAACCGCGGTAGGGTTAGAAAGAAACTATTTGCCGACCAAGTGATGAATTATTACGTAGTTTTCTCTAGCAAGACACTTTGTACATCGCAAAAAAAGCGTATTTCTCACTCTTCAGCATCTCAGTTTTTTTTTAACTTTAAACCAAAACCGCTGTTTTGCCACCAAAAAGGACCACACATTTCACAAAATTGCAAATTTGAAAGGCGGTTACAAGTTGAAGAATTTGCGGCACTATTTAAAACAAACAAATTGCGAAGTTGAAGTTTTAACTTTCATTAAATTTTACATCAAGAACCCCTAAATGTTCGTGGAAAATGTCATAATGTAAATGTTTCTGAAACTGTGAAACCATTAAAACAATTATTATTGATCAAAAAGCGCTTCGTGAACGGATTTAAAAATGCGCCAATCAGACCAGCTAGAAGCAATAGCCCGCAAAATTTGAAATTATGGGATTTCAATCACAAACATTTAAACAAAATCGACATGCAGTTTATCAACAGCAGAACAAACACTCACCTCCAATTCGGTTGTAAGCTCGAACTCGTTGCTCTGTCAGCCCATTTGATAAGAGGTAGAGAAGAAAGACGAAAAGGTGAAGGGAGGGGTAGCGACCACAGCGACGCCTCAAGTGCATTATTGATTTATCGATTTTGGTGTCCGAACTCACGGCGGCAGTCAGGCGGGCAGTACCATGCGGGTTTTAGCATGCAAGGTCGTCGCTGGGAGTAAAGCAAACAAAGAAGAGATATGAGTGAGTAGGTGAGAAGTACTAATCAAGAGGGTGAGCAAGGTAACTCCACATTAATCGTGTTTCAGAGCTGACAGAATGAAACCTGGGTGGCCTCCTGTTTTGCGCAACAGGTGTACTTCAACGCGATTGGTCGGCAGTTGGCCATGTGCGAAGAGACGAAATGCACCAATCACAGCGCGACGAGGCGTTGACAGAGTTATAAATACTAAAATGACTCCGTTGAGGGATCTGGCGTATCGGCTTTGAATTTTTTAAGTCGGATGCAACATTTCTGCGCGGTTATAAAATTTTAACATCGCGTAGGTGTGGTTTGACGGTAGACAGCAGATCACTGACCGCCACGTTAATTGGATTTTAAAACTAACAGGAGATCGGAGTTTTTTCATTACCTGGCGAGTATTTTTTTGAAAAGAAGCAAAGTATTATCAAAATAAGCCCCTTATTTCATGCAGACTTTGGTGAGTGCACTGCGAACGTCTTTGACGCGCCAATATCTGCTCAAAATGTTTCCAATTATGAGGGTCGTTAAATTCGACTATAAAACTTTGCTGTCACGCCAACCACCCATTCTTTATTCGTATTCACATGCGTCTGCTAAAACCTCGAACGAGGTAATTTAAATTTGCTACAAACGCATTTAAAGAAACCGGTTAAATAGATGTCGGTCGGATTCGTAAATTTTTGCACACCATATTGATTTTCATATCGACCGCCGTCACTCGATTGGCTCACGCTTGAACGTCACAGCATGCTTCATTTTAATTGGTGCCGTGGTCAGCGGTAGCACAAATAACCGAACGGTTGCTCCTAACCGGTTTTAGGGTAAATTTGTTAAAATAAAGCAGAAATTTTGAGCAGCAGAAACCATGTTAAGGTCTATCGCACGCAATTTTTTCGCTGTTTGTTGGGTAGAAAGCGAATTCTGCACATTTTCTAGATCTTGGACAGGCATAAATACTTTATGCATTCACACTGTCAGGTGGTGAAGTCGACAACAAGCGCTTCAGACCACGTCAAGATACATCCACACGGTGACACCGTACGATACAGCATTAAAGTGTACCTCGAACACAACTATATTTGGGGTCTTTCTCACGCCAACGGAGACGAAAAAGGTGTCAGTTTACGGTTGTATTAGCGATCGACTGCCACACCGTAGCCCTCCAATCAGGTGATCGTGTTGGCTCAAGGTCAGTTGCTCCTCAGGCCGATTATTGGTTGGCTCGTCATAAACCTTATTCACCCAAAAGATAGCAGACAACTGAGTTCAGGATTTCTTCCGGTTATCTTGACAACATTTACAACGCGATTACAAGCCTGAGTAACAAGGGCCATCTACACGCGTCCGTTTTGCGGAATTTGAAGTGACTCCTCAATTTGAGGGTGAAATTGGTGTTTCCCGGCCAAATTACCTTTCTGGAGAGGTTTGTCAATAAATTTTCCCGTGCTCGCGTGCGTCAAATATATTAAAACACCATTCACATGTTTCCAGGGTTCCAACATTAGTAGTTGCTCCAAGTTTTTTTTGTAAAAAACACTTACTAACACCGTCATTAGTAGCATTAATTGCAAATAGCTGTCTGGGCAGTCAAAATGTCTTGGAATACGTTAAAGTGAGGAAGGATGTGTTTATACGGTTCCGCAATACATTAATTTTTTTTATAAAATCCACGAATCCAGAACAGCTAGTCTGCAAGTTGCGATAAATAGACAATTGTGTGTAAAATTAATGAAAATCCGATAATTTAAACTTACAAGTGTTGACGCAGTCCTTCCAAAAGAGAACGTCTCTAAAAGAAACGCAAGAATGCATTTTTATCCCGAGGGCTAACTGCTGTGTTGTGGACGTTGTATAAGCAAAAAAGTCTGGTTACTGATTTAAATAAGTAGCTATATATATTGCAAAACCTGAAATGTCACGTGTTTGGAGCGTGGTCATGACTCGCCACAAGGCCTTCAGGCGAACTCACACGCACATTTTGAAAACTAATTAGAATACCATTCGATGGAAATTCGATAAATGTGGCGACTGGTCACCCGATCACAAATCGAAATCCACGAGTAACAAGGTCATCGGATCGCTTGGACGAACAAGTAGTAATCCAATTCAAATCAGTCAGCCTAGACGGCAGTTTAAATTGTGGTGGCTGTGTCTTAAAATGCTGCCAATCCTGGGAAGCAAATAACTCTCAATTACACGCTTGGTCAAATCACGGCCAATGAATAGCCCAGATTTCCCGCTTCCATCAATCTGATTGGATCCCCGTCAGCCAAACAGGTTAAAGCCCCTCACTACAATGACCCAGACGCTCATGCTTAATATGTATCACTCTACGCCAGTAATTTGAAAACAGAACTGGACATTGATGGAGTTTTAATTCCTACATTAATCGACGTTTATTTATCAACAAAAATGACGTATTCGAAGGAAGTTCATGTGACCTCGAACATATTGTGTCAGGTACCACTGATTATTTCCTTCAGTAGTAATACGATGCAGACATTTTGCGTGACTTGAGGTGCCACCGACAAATTCACAATAAACACATTTTCTCTCTCTATGTTAGTCTGTGGAGACCTGATTGGATGGTACCGACAAGGGCAGCAAGTTGACATTGTAATTTATTAGTGTGTCAAATATTCCGACAAAACATGGCTATTCATGAAATTCCAAGTTGAAAAGAAGGTGTCGGTAGTTTTTTTTAGGAAAAAAGTAGCCTCACTTTTTCATTAGAAACAAATACCTTTGAACAGGCATCCTCTCAATTTTGATTGGACATACGAAAGTTTTGGAAGTGGCGGCGTCAGAACCAAACTTAATTTTCATTGGCTATAAATAATACACCGAAACCAGCCTTAGTATTTTCTGCTTTGGCATTAGAAAAACGTTACGACTTTGATCAAGAAAATGGAGAATCGGATAGGGTTGTCCAGTTACCACATTTAAACAAGCATAACCCTTCGATAATCGAACACGTATCGATTTTCTGCCTGCTGCTTCCCCCGGTTTCTGACTAAGCAATGTTCAGAGAAGGGAATTAATGCTTCTAAGGGCACATGTGAAGATGAAAACTTGATTAATTCCTCTTAACATCCCGAAATTAATCTTAGCACAACCAAGTGTTATCGACAGTCTGTGTTTCCAGGTGTCAACGCACACGGACAACAAACTGCTTTTTGATATCGACAAATCCGGCGCCGTTGAGGCAGCCATTGCTTGGTATCGATTCAAACAAGAAGAAGGTCATTTAAGTAATCGATTTACGCTTCATGATCCCAATTCATTCGATCGGTTATTGTAGCTGCCCCTTTAAGTACGAAGGAATGGGCGATTAGTAATCACAAAAACTCATTCCGGAAATCATGAAAATAAAATTCGAGCCAAACTTATGAGTGCACGTTAATTAATTAAAACAAAGGTGGGAAATTTGATTTGAGCGTTTAGCTTGTAACGCAGCCTTTTACTGGTAACTATCCATATTTTAAACTATTCCGAAGCCAGCGATCCTATTGGATGATTAAATTGGGGTTCAAAATGAAGCGACAAGAGTTCAAATGTTCCTTAAAACCATGTGAATATCGAAAAACGGTAATTGGAAAAACCGATTTGGAATTGAGGCGATAATAGAAAGCTCAGGTGTGTGTTGAATCTACACACGCGACTACATGGGTATATAATACGTGTACACACTACGCAGGCAACAGCTGTTTTCCAGTACTTATCTTTCTTCTGACTAATCCGCATTACAGGCAAACCGCAATTTCGCATTTCCCTTTTTGCACGGATCTCCGAGACAGCTGTCGGATAATTAGTTAAAACACCGTCGTTAGGTAAAAGCAACACGCCTGTGAATGGGCGCCAAACTGTTGCCTCTTTAACCACTTTTGTCAGAAATTGTTCGAAATGTGCAGACTCCTACCATCGGATTGCTCTGAAGGCAATTCCAAGTTCTTGTAGTAAATCCAGGCGCGCTCGCTCAAGACGGCGATCGATTGTCGCGCCAAAAATCTCAAAACAGCTGATCGAGTGGGTGATCGATTTCCGCAAACTCATTTTTTATTGGCTGACTAGCAATCGCTCCGCACGTATCTACGGCAACCATAATGAAATCACCTTTTAATTATTTACTCCAACAACCTTGGAGTGAGTAGAATTTCAGCTACTTTCCTTCGTGGAACCGAACTTCTTGGATCTCAATAGTTGTTATTCGATCCAATAAGGTCGCAGTTTCGGTTACGACTCATTTGATTGGTTATCAGCTCGCTTCGAAAGGGGAAGGGAATTTTAGACAAGTATCGATGTTTTGCAAAGTCATTCAGCTAGAGAATACATTTGTCTGTGATTAAAACATATGAACGCTTGGTGGCAATGCATTGCGGAAATGGCCAAAGACAGCGATTGGTTTATCTGGATTTGTTTCAGGTAACCTTCAAAAGGACACTTACAGCGGTATTTGTTTTAAGACAACTGAACATTGGGCGGTAAACACGAAAGGCAATTAGATGGGATAATTACCAGACACCGGCGAGAGTTAGAAGCGGGCAAACGTTTGGGGAATGTCCTCGTTTTAGAAACCAGTGGCGCCTTCCCGCCTCGTTCTATTCCTTTAATCACTATGATCCTTGCTAACTAAGTGTCGATATGGATCTAGTTTGATTTAATAATTTCATTTTAATAAAACTGAATAATGTACGGCAATTTTGTGCTCATTTACAAATGATTCAATTTAAATTAGGCGGGATTGAGGCCCGCGGGTTGGTTTAGCAAGCATTCAAACAAAGTGACACCTTCAGCCTCCCTAGCTGTATAGTTCGAAGTGTAATCAACCTCATCATTTTGACTCACATCCTCTTGTGGCAAACTGTTTTTCACCTACTGGACACGCGAAATGGTGGTTTGACAGTTCTGTATTGGTGATTGAAAAAATAAACAGGAATTGTCGTCAATTAATCAAGGACACGTCACCGTGGTTCCCCGGAAAACTCTTGTCAGTTGATGAGTGGAGGAAAAGTGTGTTGACACGCGCATGGCAGCTACTTGCGCCGATGGGGGACTACGCATTCACACGCAAATTGCTATTGGTTAAAACTCCATCGACAACAAATTCTTAGCTTCGAGTCTTACCCCTACTTCTCTCGAACCAATCTTTCACATCTGAAGAATATCCATTTAAACCCTAGAGGATGATGGACGGTGTGGCCGCAAGCCTTTGTTCAACAACCAATGAAATGTCTGAATTTTTCATCACATTAGCCCAATCATGTAGGCCTCCGCTGTGACAAGCCACTGCAAACTAGCAGGCCTTTTTTCAGCCTTCTCCATTTTCCCATTATTTGGGCTTTTCAGATCTTGCTGCCGAATAGTTGTTTGACGAAATATACCTGAGCGCGTAACGGATGCTCGCATTAAATCGAGACGATCGACCACTATGCCCCAAATCTGCACCACTTTGCCTGTGTGGGTGTTCGATGCTCAAGTGGTTTAATGATGGTTGCTATTGGCCAAGAGTTAATTACTCAATGACATGACTATTGGCTGATTTCATTGCCAGCTCTAGCTCATTGGAAGCGTTGGGCGGGTAATTTAACGATTGAGGTAGGGTTCGAAACGGACCGATGAAAATTGGGGTTTCAAAGTGGCCGATGAATTCGTGTGTCTGCGGTCTAGATAAAGTATGGCGAATAATAAAAATCAATTTTTTTGAAATTAGATACCGGAAAACTCTTCGTTTTACTAGCGTTGTGCAGTCAAGCAGTTCAGCTTCTAAGCAATTGTTTGCTTTACTACGTGATGCGTATAAACTGCATGAATGCTTGACTGGTCAAAACTATGCGTAGTTACCGTGAGACAGCAACACTGATTTATTATCGCAGCACACCCAATATCGTAAGTGTGCCGTTTAATCAACGATACCGATATGGCTTCATAAAAATTCAGACCAATTTAGTGAAAGCACGGACACTGCGTTAATTAGTGTTGCTGGTAGAAAGCTCCAATTTGATTGGAGGAACGAGTCTGTGGGGCAGCTTATATTTGAAAAGCTTGACATCGATCTCTGAACGAAAACTTCGTCACGTGAATTCCACTCAAGCTAATCGATCGAGTTCCTGCTGGCATGTTATCGATTGAATACCTCCTCGCTCACGCTGGCCAACAGTGCTCGCTTGCTGACCGCCACTAAACTTACTTGAATTTGCCTGTGCCTTAATCTCGAGTTCTACAACCGGTCCATTGAAATCGCTGATGAGGGTACAGGGGAATTATGACAGGGCGGGAATGACTAAAGAGGGAGTGGTGTGGGGGACTGCAGGGGGATTATAACCACGGTTGATTGCCGCATGACAGTTGCCGTGTGCAAACCAGCAAGAGACAAGCCCTCCATCCCGTGCAATGCGCACGAATTAGTCACTGGGGGGCAGGGGGGTAAATATGGTTAAGGAGGTTCGTTTTTTTGGTCGAACATCGCGGAAAATAATCTCGCCTATCGCCTCGTGTGCGTGCGTACGTGTGTTTTTGCATGTGAATATTGTGGAGAATCATCACAGCGAATGGGCCCAGTGTGCTAAGAAGGAACTACCCTGTATTTCAACATCTCACGCATTACCGCCTGTTCATTGGTTGGTCAGCAATGACTTCTGCTGACACCAGTAAAATTAGACGACTGGTTAACTTATGAGCAATTTAGAGCATCATTTGTTGTTGTAATTGATAGAACGTTTAAGCTTATTTTCACATGGAATAACCCGAAATACACCAAATTAATACACAGTGAATAGAAGATGTGTGTCAAATCAGGGCGGCCAATCGCTATGCCGAAAATCTGCTGCAACCTGTCTGTATTGGCGATCGAAACTCAAGCCGTACAGGGGCGTTTTCATTGGTCAAGACCCAAAACGAAATTGCACCCACTTAATGCATAGGGAACACAAGAATCTTGAATACTGCGGATGAATTAAAGTTATTAATGGCTGGCAAATGCTACAATAATCGACTTTTCGAAAACGGACACGGCTTGTGTGTGGATGTGTGAATATTGGGGTGGAAGCACAATAAAGTACGGAGACACCATGCAAAACCATGTGTCTAGTCACACCCATAGACGTTGTTATGGTTTTCCTAAGTGATCTGTCATAAGTCACATTCTTTGTAAGTTGTACAATCCGAAAATCACAGGAATAACGGGGAAATTCGATAACCAAAACGTCGCAATGACACAGACACATTGCCGTCCTATTGGTTATTTGAATTGTTCATGAGCTGCGCCTTCGTGGTTGCCAAGGTTGGACTTATTAAAACAAATAGATAGTTCCTGATTATCTCACTTAATAATCAATCGACTATCAGAGTTAAAAACCTGTTTTCATGAAAAATCTAGGAGCGGTGAATATCTAAGTTTTGGAACTAAATGCTGTATGTAATCGGTCGGCTATTTCGCATACAAGGTCATCAAATGAAGGTCATTTCAAGGTCATAAAATCCTTCTGAACTAAGAACACTTTAAAGTGATCAGTCAGCGATCGACTATTTCTGACAAAATTGTCAAGATTTTGTTGCTAGATTTGCAAAATTTGAATTCATCCACGATAAATCACCCACAACGGGTCTTTTTACGTCATTCTCTGTGTCTATTCTACCTCCTCATTGTCCACATTGCCACTGGTCATCACTCGTGTGTTCATTTTTCCATGTACTTCTGCGACCAATAAGAATGCATGACCGTGACAGCATAATCACACAACCGGGGGGGGGGAGAACGCCACCTCTGACCTTAAAAGTCTCAGAGGTCGCGGTCAATAACAAATGAACAGGCTTTTGAAATTAGCTTATTTTAGTTTATTTTAAACAAAAAAGTCCACCTTTACGAATGAGGGCCCTAGCACGTGGCCAGTGATGGATTTGTTTACGTTGGTTCAAAAAATCTCACGTCTTTTAATCGGGGTGGCCGCGTCTTTAAAACACACACACACCCAGACACACACTATCGCTCCAGGTATCATGTGTGTTTGTCACGGTATCTGGGGGCGCGTCGTGTGGATGACATGCCCGTGCAGCTTGCCTCGTTGATGGGATACACCTCCATGCAGATTGAAAATTTGCCAAACGATTAAAACATTTTAGTTAAGTAACCATCTCTAATGTATTATGTGGGGTAGACGGTTTGGGTGGGCATCAACCACCACCCTTTAGGTTGCTAAATGGTTGCCTCATCCTCACCGTCGAACCAAACAAGAAATCGATAAATAATCACAGTGTTTGAAAGACCGGTGACTTGTAGTAACATTTGCTATTTTATTATTGGTTCAGCCGTTGTTTTAATTCTGATTCTTTCTGAGCGCCATTTACAACTTGTCCCATGGGCGAGCTGTACTCATGATGAACGCAATTCCCTACTGTTTGTTATTTAAACTTAACGACACTTGGAAAATTGCTTGCACTAACGTACAACCTTTGTAGTTAACAGTCCGGACTAATCCGAGAACAGAGACAGCAGAGGCCACAACGGATAAAACTGTACACCAGCACTGTGTTAGCCAAGTGAGTGCGTGGGCGTAGCAAGAGATTGATAAGTGTAACCAATGCAAAAAATGAATGAGTCAGTGAAGTCAGTAATCAATAATCACGTGAGATTGCTGACAGTGCGCTACAAGTCTACCTGACGCACAACCAATGAGAATTGAGAAACACGGTTACGGAAATATGACATAAATGCAGTTGCACTACTTGTACAACTGCATTGGGAGGTTGGTATTTGGGACCAATCAGATAAACAAATTACACTGTGATAACATGCTCCTAGTACACATTATCCTATGCGTGAGAGCAGGGGCAACGTCGGGCTAATCTGATTGGCTGATTCGAGGACTGCTATGAAACCCACTAATGGACACAGCTGTGCCTGCGATTTCGGTTAAAACCCTATTTTACGTTGATATCCAATTTGGGTGTCGATTTTGGTGTATGTAGAAATGATTGTTTTAAGTTGTGACTTCAGGTACTTAACTAATTTAATCTATTGCAAAAATGGTTAATATGCGTCCGTGAAATTGATTTTTAATTATGCTATAGAGAAGAAGCGTCTTGTAGAATTTCGAGATCGCATTGGAGGAATTTGTGCATAAGCACCAATCAACGACTCCCGACAATTTATGATCCGCCTCAATAGCGTGTTGTCACATGCTTCAATAAATGTTCACAAAAGACGCGTTGAATGATCATGGGAAATTACTTTTGCCATCAAACAGACATGTTCTTCTAATTGTGACCAAAACTGCCGCATTTTCGCACATAATTTGCCCCACTAACACACTCACCTTGTCATTTTAGTATTCCCAATCTTGGCAACATCGCACTGTAATTCCATCTCATTGACAAGATTACATTGATTATCGATAACCTTGGAACCAAAGCTCAAAAACAAGAGAATGAATTGAAAACACGATTAAGTTATCTCAACCAGTTATGCACTCTCTTGGCAAGACAGCGGTGCTCCCGTGTGGAAAGAGAGAATTGATTTGAGAAAATCAATATTCGAATTGCTGAACCAATGAGCATCGTACGCTCACGCTCTTGTGATTGTTGGCGTGAAGATCGATCGCTAACGCAGGCTAAAGCACTGAGATTTACCACGAAGATTGATAGCGAGGCAACCATCAATAAATAATAACGTCTTAACCTGTGACTGAACCACGGCGTTTCCAGCTCACGTCAAGTGATTTTACACTATAATCGAGTATCGATTGCTTCTATTGAAATTGTTGAAACCGATATCAAAATAGAAGGCCATTTAGTAGCAAGATTGACCTACCCTTTACACAAAACGTCTTTTATCCAAACACCGTCATATTTAATACAGATGTGTGCTTTGCGACCTAGAAAAACGTTTCTGTAAATGGTACGCTGTCCGTGTGGAGGTGTAGGCACATGCCTAATTCAATTTTCCGCAAAATGGGAATGCATTTTAACGCCAAACTTCGACGAAGGTAATTAGAAATGAAATGCTACCGAAAGAAACACTCCCCCCCCCCACAGTGTCTACCTATCCCAACTCTAAAGGAGAGTAAATCAGAGTTACACAAGACATGCTTTAGCGACTGTCGTAAAATCTCGACCACAGCATTACTAGCGGCGCACACATTAAACACTTGTTTTCATTGTCATTTCAGCCAATCAAATGTTTGAAAGCCACCCGCCACAGCGAGTTAGTAGTGAGAGGGCACTCGATCTACTACGGCGTTCGACTGCTTGGTAGAAGATTCCTGCAGGTCAATATAAACGCATCCTACTGTTGTCAGTTTGAGCGAAATCCTCGCTGCATATTTGCAGTTATGTGATTCTGCGCCAGGCACACGTGGTGGCAGATGGGAATTAAGAAACAAGGGTGACGTCTAGACTAGACCGTGTTGAATCTGCAGGTTCGTGTGAATGTCTTCCGAGCACTGCCCATAAGACCAAAGTCTATTTGCAATTTTGAAAACATCCAACTTGTGGAAGCCGACATTACAAGAATTTTTGCATTGTCCAAAGATCTACCCTTCAACGATTTTGCAATGCCCAGATGGAACCCATTGGCCCGGTGAACGAGAGGGGATGGAGCGACATAGTTCCATCGAGATTCTTCCCGATTTGCCTGATCTTGGACGTCTGAACTTACTGCTGTGGAGTGTAATGGAAAAGCAAGTGTACGCTGAATAGACCAGACCTATCATGCAGCCTGTCGCGATAACGCCTGAGTTGAGACACATGAGAAAACATTTCATGTGTGTTTAAATGTGTAATTTACTTCCAACATTGACAGTAGAACTACCAAAACCACCGAAATCATTCCGCGCGCGCGCGACGCTGACTCAGAAGAGGCCCCCACAACATCGCCAGTTTAACTCCTTTTAAAAAGCTGTTTGCAAAAATTAGTTTTAAAAGAGTGCCAGCATTCCTAAAAGCTGCTGCCTCACGAAAGAAAGAGACGACGACTTGCGAGTTAAATGACTGTACTAAGCATCACAGGCTACATAAGTTACTGGAACGTGATTGGTCAGTTTGCGCGTGATTGTGTGCATTATCGATCGCTTTCATTAGGCTCAATAGCAAACGTTGGTCAGTCGGGCTTGTTGATAATTTGATTTTTTCGCGGTTCCCAGTCCCTCGAAATTAAAACAAATACTAGATTTAATTTAAATTTAATTCAAATATGGCTTAGTTGCATAAGAAATAACCCTTTAAGAATTTATGTTGGTTAATCATCATTTTAATTAATTCTTGCAAATTGAAAGTTACAATGTTGTAATGTTGGTCCTGAATGGCACTTTTGAGTGATTTTCAACCTCATAAAGTGCAAAAACAAGCATTTCCAACAATGTTTCCCCATTTACCTCTGTAAAGTTGACCGTGTATCGAATATTAGTCGTGTAAATGTGCAAGAAAATACGGAGAATTTTCAACGTGGATTGATGCCTTCCAGGGATTGTTTAAAGCGGTAATCCGTGTGGCACAGTGCGACAAGTTGGGTGTTTTTGCTCTAAAACACGCGCACGCACGCAGGCACAAACATAATTCTTATGGTGTGTACAGCCGAATTGCTGTAGAGGCGATAGCAACTGTTCCAAGTAACTTTACGACTTACTTTGCCTACTAACCAAAAGAGTTAAGAAAAAAACCGAGAGAAGGTACTATCACGCAGCCCAGGGGATAGATGAAACTGGCGCTGCAAGCTTCTGCTTCGCACAAAAACGACATAGCGTTACCAATGTCAGTGGATTTAGCTACCAGATTCGAAAGAACCCGTCTCAGGCAACGCTGTTTAAGAGAAGAGCGAAGCAGTGGTGTTGAGAGGTGTGGGGTAAATCGCCTGAAAAATATACATCTTTTCCCAAAATTACGACATCACTATTCGTGGGCATGCATGGATGTCGACTTTTTTAGGATTGTGTACACTTTGTCCTGGAATCGGGATGATTCACGCTCGTCAACCCCACCGCCAACCCCCCCCCCCC
>UXSR01005476.1:0-23992 GCA_900604375.1 Mesocestoides corti
TTGAAAGAAAAGTACACGTAATCTATTCAAACGCACATTAACAGCGCGATATGTCACAACTGTTGAAGTCCACAAACCGAGCATATAGGCCCATTAAACCACTTCGAAAATGAACCGAAGCTTTAAATAACAATAAAACATGGGAGCGCCCAATTCAGAGTTCATTTTAAGTACTCAGCGTAAATTTCATATGTCGGAGGGCGCAAATGTTCAAATTAGGACAAATAATATGTCTAAAAGAGTTAGTAATAAACGATAAAGAGGTGGCTTAAAGATGAATCGATTTACGATTGAGCATAAAAAATGCTTTTAGGGAACGTCAGAAATATCCTTATGAAATCAGTTGGCGTGTAATGACACCAAGTCATCAAATTTAACTGCTTTCGGGAAACCATCACTCCCCATCACTAATCTTGCCTACTTCGTACCAATAGTGACTTGGCTGGGTCATTTTGACCCTGTTAAAGGTCAGGTCAGTGAAACGCGTTGCGAATTGGCTGGCAGAGGGTGGTGCAGACAAGAAAAGCCCACTTTCTTGCACACTACCAGCTGCTACCAAGCCAATTAGCTTCAATCCACGTGAATTGAAAGGAGTCCTCAGAGTGTTGTGGGTGTGCAAACCAACACCACGAAACGTAGTAAAGCGATGTTGAAGGTGCAGCTCAGACCTGATTGATCCCCCAGTGACCCAGGACGTTGTAAGCTGCAAGTCACGATTAGCCTGGAGATCAACTGTAGATTTAACTGGAGATTAAATTTGCGAACAGGAATTACCATGGAACTAACCTTGCCAACTGTAGAATTTTTGACTGTTAGAATTTACCCGCATCGCCTTAAATAGCTAAACTCAAATTCGTTGTAGATGGAATCATTAATTAACTAATCGTTGCAGGACATTGTAAGGCATTGAGCGTTCACGTCCAGTTATGATTTTGTATGGTTTTGTCATCTGAGAATGTGCATTACTCTGCGACCTCAATCACGTGCTTGTTCAATAGTAGATCAACTGAGTCATCTGCAGATGCACAGCTGAGGTCAAAGTGCCCGAGGTCTCATTCACCAAGGGTTAAGCATCCTGCACACAAAGCCCTTAGTCTGAGGAGTTTCTAAATCAATTTAAAGATTTTTTGCAATAATTCGCGCATTTACTCTGGATTGAGAGATTCGACTAATTACTTTGCACTTCGATTATCAAACTTCGTTTGTGAGTTAAATTATAAATTGAACCTTACATGTAACTAGATGCTTAAAGGATATCAAACGGACAGTGCTCAATGTCACCAACACTGCTGATTCTTTTTCAATTCAAGATTTTATCAAAACGGATATGTAATTATGCCTCTCTTACTATAAAACCTAAAAATCTAGCTTAAATCATACATAATACAAGTGGACGCCCCAATTTAATACTTTCCAGTCTCAAATAATGTTCCAATGTCAAAACGCATTGGTTTAAAAGTTGAAGCAACTAATGATTGTATGACAGAGAAACTAATTATCAAGCAGCCCATGATAAACTCCACGGCAGTAAAGCTTCGGGCATTGTACCAAAAGACTTCGTTTGAACTGAAAACCGTAAGTCTGTATCACTTGTATATCATATGATAAAGCGTATGAAATTAGGGCATGCTCTTCTTCAGTAACGTCACAATTTTTTGTTTACAGGGGTTGGAGAAATGAGAAAGCCTGTCATTCAAGACCGAAAACGTAGGTGAAACAGGTGACGACTTGGTAAGAGTCATTATCTAGAGATTGGCTTCTTTGAAATGATATTTTATCCACAAGTCAGCGAAGTGAGTGAAAACTACAGTAGGCGTCATGATTCCACACCTAAAACAATGGCTACCTCGGGGCAACTACCGTAGCAAATCAGACTATTGGTCGACATCCTGCCCATACTAGCTTACTCGGATTCCAACTATACTGCCCCACCATTTACACCTTTAACTAACAGAAATTCACTTGCCCACATATGGCATACAACTTTTTATGGGGGGTTTAAAAAACTGGCTAATTTTCGTAATCTACTGCCTTCTCAAACTCCTCTGGGTACCGCGGGACTGATATTTTGTCAGCAAATTCGTGGCACCAAAGTAAGACAAACACAAACCCACGCTATGTAGTAGTCTGCGATCACAAAATTATGCATTTGGCAGTGCATCAGTGACTCAATTTACTACAGGATATTAAAATAAACCATCTCTTTACAACAATGCAAAGTGTTATAATAATAGGTATTAATAAAGTCAGTATGCATCAGGAGATGCTAGAACTACACTCATAGCACTAAACCGCCGTACTTCATTAGTATCTACGGTAGATCAGGTTGTCGTTTAAAATTAAACAATCCAAATACCAAGTAATAACGTCTATCGTATTTGGACATTTAGACAGAAAAAAATCCTGCGTTTTAAACTGTGCGAACACAATACAGTATAAGTTGATTAAAGGTACAAAATTAGAGTTCCTCATTTAGTGAATTTTATAAAAGTTGAAATATTGCTATCATGTCACATATTCTGGATTTTCTTGAAGTTATGCACATAAAATGATTTAACTAGCCTAATTACTTAGGAATCGATATTTGCAAATTGCTCTATTAATGAATTGACAGGTAAGAAAGGCCACAATACTGACCTTATCAAAAATGCGGGGCATGTTGAGGGCATTGGTTGCAAATCCCATACCAAAGACGATGGCTGCTTCTTGACCAACGAATTCAGCGACAAGTTTTTCCAACTCTTCATGAATGTCAAGTGTACCAACCTCAAGTCTGGAACTGGCCAATCCTAGCCCATATTTCTCGATGGACTTTACATCGGCGTCGATGCAAGGTCCGGATGTCTCGGCAAATCCGAGGTAATTGTAAGAGCCAAAGTTCAACACTTTTGTGGTCGTATTAGTCATGCTTAAATCAAAAAATTATGAATTAGCATATGCATTACAACAAGTGATGCATGCGAAATATTTTACTACCACGACATAGCTCTCCCACTTCATTTAGCAAACGTGAACGCTACGCAGAAAATATACAGGGTGTAGAAAACATATTAACTGTATATAACTATTGAGCTGAATAATTTGCTCAATCAAAGACACTACGTACGTAAATGTCCAACAACTATCTGTTGAGATACGGTCCATCAGCACCATTTCCGGTCCTGGTACAGAACAAATGGGGCGATTCCAGCAGTCACGAGCACGTCGATAAAGATTTCTTGTATAAAAGGCTTCATAGTCCGAATACAGTGGAACAAATGACTTTGTTAGTTCTTTTTCTTTGGCAGAAGGGTTGTTAAGAAAACCGTATTTGCGTAGGAAGTCCTGGAGTCTTCCAAGAAGATTCAGTATTAAGAACGACATGTAGGTAAGTACAGCATTTTTAAGCGATATTTCTTCGAAACACTCATAAAAAGGTTCCCCAGTACAAGGCCTGGCATATTCAATCATTTTCTGGGACGAAACCAATACGGGAAATACAAGTCAAGAACGACGCCCTTTGAGATTTGCGCGCTCTGTGAGGTGCGACTAGGCCAAATAGGAATTTCCCAACCAATAGAATTAGCGATTATAGTTTATTAGGTTTGTGCATGTGAATTAGAAAAACAAACCAATAGCATTTTAATTATGAAAGTTGTAAGCAGTAAAATAACAAAAACAATGTGACCGTATTTTTATTTTATAATTTAATTTTTAACGGTTCTATTGATTTATCTATTAAAAGCTAAATTTTAATTTATTCCATGCTCTTATAATAACATATAGGAGATATTTTTAAATAAACATTTCCATGCATGCATACTTTTTAATTATACCTTTTAGGTTTTTTGTAGTCTTTAAGCAATATCCAAAATTGACTGCCTAGATAGAGTTCTTAACTCTAATTTATTAACAACTTTGAAACGAATGATGCTAACTTTTCATATAGCTTTTAGTGGAGAGCTTAGTGTACTTTATCGACTCTCACTTACTTTGGGTTATTGACGTGTGCTGACATTCTTATAGAGTTTTTCGTGTTGTTTAATGAAATATATGACAATATGCGGTCGACAAATTCTTTTTTTTTCGAATTCATTTTGATTAAAACTTAGCCTCCAAATTTGTGGCTCCATAAAATTATCTACAGTACATGTTCGAGAGTAAAACCGATGAATATTACAAGTATTCTCTGCTGCTTGGGAATTCGGCAGTGAGAGCAGGCGACTTTACTGGGGATATTTCGCAGTCGGAACCTTGCATTGTAAAGGTTCTGCGACCATTAACTGAACATAATTGAAACCCTTACGAATATTTTAACCTGTAAAAATAGTAAACAGTGCATTTTGACTTCCAAATATATCTTGTCTAAGTCCACATTATAACCAAGAAACCTTTATAATGACTTTTAGATCAAGCTATCAAACCCAGAACTGCTTCGCACTTCTTTTATGCAACTCAATAAGAAAGCGACTTAACAACATGCTTTTGAGCATATTAAATATACTAGAGTTAGTCGTTGAAAAAAAGTCTACTTAAATCCTTTTCGAAGACAGAACTACACAAAGATTGAATTAACCATGTGGAATTTTCGTACGTCTAGCAGCCTGATTGAGTCACTCAAAACCCTTTCTGTTGATCGCAGTTAGGTGTTTCTTTGGAAAGCAACATGCATTTAAGAATGTTCTAAGGCCTACTCTCCATGCATCACTTATTTACCCTTGGTATTGTGTGCATGTCTAATTCTACTACGTTTTGCAAGACATCTACACATTCAGGCATCTGAAAGGAGCTGCATTGCTCCCATGTAACAATTTGATTGTCGTGAATCTACCCATGCATAGGAAGCTACATTTAACATTACAATTTAATGACGAAAAGAATACGTCGATAAATTGCTTTTTCGTCAGTTATATTCTTAAGCTCCTAAATATCAATTTGCAATTGATGTCTCTCGTAGACATTTATCAATCGATTTTGCATCATACACTTTTAACTAGGCCACTCAAAATGCCTATATTTCATTACACAGATGTATGTTGACATGATCACAAGAGGAACAACGCCTTTTCTAAATCGTATCCACATTTTTGCCTCCCTTCTTTAAACACAGACATTAGTTTTATCTGACTTCCATAAACCTCATTCAAAACTTGAAATACACAAGTTTCCATGTAGACAACCTAAAGACTGTCTAGAGTCCCTTGTGTTCTGTGGAGTAAAATATCGATGATATTCCTGAAAGCATAAACCACTTGGCTACCTAACGTTTCAACCTCTTAACGGATTATGTAGCATAAGAAATGGTGAACTATTAAAGTTGGTGTCATTATGCTATTTCCAGATCCTATGGACCGATCTTACCATCAATAGACCAAAGCATTTTAGGCCTCTTGTTATCTGTCGAGATGTTTTAAGCTTTCAACAAGTAGAATAATGCCCACACCGGGACAACGGAATGAGCATTGCCGTTGCGGCCCCCACTCCAAGTACCCAGAAGTGGCAGAAAGTAGGAAGGCCGACGGAAGCTCAACTGTTTATTAGGTCGCTGTATCTGGGTGCTGTTGCGTTGTGTTTGTGCGTGCATATTTATATTGCAGATGCGTAATCAGCGTGTATCATTGGTTCGCCAAGACAGAGGCTTACTGAGGTTTATTTAGACATGCGGAGAGAGTTTTGGACAAAAATTGTAGTCCATTAGGTTGAATCCAGGGTAAGGGTCAAGTCTTTCAACAGGAAATGCGCGGGAGTGAGTGGGCATGGGAATCAGCCATGCAACGACGGTAGCATCGGTTTGAGGAAACAGATCAGGTTCTCCCATCACTTACAAAGAAAACGTTGCCGCACATTAACTTTTTATTTGGATGAAAGCAAAATAAGACCTTCGAATTTTATGAAAAAGATATATAGGAGACCATAGATACCACCCAACTAAGTGTTTACGCGAGTACCCCAAAAGTGATTGGACACACTTTAGTGATTTCTGCCAAATGGCCTCACAAATGTTAGCAGAATTAATACACTGGGTTTCACCAAATACCAATTACCGTGGACCAGTTCGTTCAATCAATTTTATTGCTGTGACTTGGACAATTTTTATGCACCGAAGAATGGCGTGGCTAAAACTGTACAATTATTTTCTTTCAGCATATGTAATAACGTCATTGGTTTAGACCTTACTGGATTTCTTGAAAGCCGAGGTATGTGGTCTTGAACCACTTCAGTGACTGCGCTGTATTGGCCCGATTACGCTACACAGGTTTCTGGGAAGGTAAACAGGGCCAGAAATTTCGAGACAACCGGTTATTGATCAGTCCAGCCTGGATGAACTTGTAAAAGTACAAATGTTTGAATGGCCAGATGAGTGGAGACAACCGGTTATTGATCACTCTAGCCTGGACGAACTTGTAAAAGTACAAATGTTTAAATGGCCAGTTGGGCGGAATGAGCAGCGGGAGCGGAAGGTACGTGCACAAGGAGGCATAAACAAACGATTCGACATGGTCGATAGGGACACTGTGAAAAGCGAAGCGTTGCGAGAATGAATGTGCAACGACCGTGTTAATGGAAGTGGCTCAGTACGATCCACCACGGCCTATGTGCACGGTCCGACAACCGAAGCAGTTGCTAACTTAGGCCGGACTCCAGATACAGCAGATGCGTAAACTAATAACGTTTTGCATTAACAATTATAGGAGTGACATATGTTCAGTATTAAAATGCCTACTCGATACACTCTTCAATTTACACATTAATACAAATGGACCAGAGCTAGCTCACACACTACAGTGCGCCTGGCTTTTCTCGCCTCTCAAACAGGCGATTCTGGAATAGGAGATGATGAAGACGCATTGGCCTCAAATTGGTGTTGTCGATCTGTTTATTCCGCTGCCAAACTCCTAGGTCACGTAATGTCTACTGTTTGTATCTAAATGGTTCTGAGGCATGTACAAAGTGTGATGCATCCAGGTCTCTGTACTAATTACGCTTTTAAATTAATTAAAATTTTTAAGGCTTACTTGTACCTACATGAACCACGTGAAAAACCAATCACAATCTTTGCCAACCTGTTTGATCTGTTTTCAGACTAGGAGAATCAAACCAAGTAGATGAAATATTAGGATGGGGAGGCCACGTGGAATTGAACAGTCAATTCAATTTCACGAGATTGAAAGTTAATCTTGTAGCAAGCATCCGCTATGCTGTCCTAAATCGTGATTCAGCATTCTGAAATCTCTGGAATGTACCATTATTGTAATGTGTTAGAAAAGTACACAAAAACTTCTAAGGAAAGGATATTCATGGTCTTCTCCCTGTCCTCATTGGTACGACGAGTCCACAATACCTAATTTTTTTCCATGGCGTAGGAATTTTTATTGATCGTTAATGTGTGATCAAGCAAGCTGAACCACCAAGTTCAAGCGGTATTCGTTTCCACATTAATTCAACCATCTTCCCGCATCTGAATGTAGGTTCGCTTGAGCTAGATTCTATCTTTGCTCTATGAGTCCTAAGACTTCTGTCTGGACCTTAGTGAAACAAGCCTGATGAATTCCTGTAG
This sequence comes from Mesocestoides corti, assembly GCA_900604375.1. Taxonomy (NCBI): domain Eukaryota; kingdom Metazoa; phylum Platyhelminthes; class Cestoda; order Cyclophyllidea; family Mesocestoididae; genus Mesocestoides; species Mesocestoides corti. The sequence goes on from UXSR01005476.1 coordinate 7,538, forward strand.
TGGTAGGTTTTTTTGCAAATTAAAATTTATCTAAGCGACTCATTGTGATGGGTTTATGTCCAGCATGACCAAAATAGGGGAGACTTATTAGTAGCTCTCTAGTTATTTGAGAGCAGTGGACTTTCTTTACTGTATTTGATTAATAAAATCTCCTCTCCATCTATCGAATGCAAGCACAGCAGTAGGCGTCCATTTCGAACACTACGCGTGTTGAACAAGCTGCACCAGCGTCGCGAAGGATGGGTGAAATCTCGCTGTTGAATTGTTCCACCTGTTGAATAGTCTGCCACTGCTGCAAAACCATGTACATGGGTCGGCGCATCCCTCGGAATTTCCCAGTTTCCGTGGTTCCTGCAATTACCAAGCCGCCATTCTTCTGGACCAAATTCTCAACAGTGTTGATGTATTTGACAAAGTTGACACCATTTTTAATGTCGTAGATATCCATTTGTAGGAACTGGAAGTCTGGAGGGGCAAAGCGAACAGTACTTATTAAGAATAAGGAAAGAATTCTGAACTGTTAGCTAGTTACCCCAACCAGAGTACATTAAAGCTTAGTTTACTTGACACCACACGTTGAGTTTAATGGTGTAGTTGCAGGCGTCGTTGTAGGAACTTCAGATCTCCTGTTTCTAGTCTATATTTTCATGAGGATAGTCAACTCGAAAAGCGATCCTTAGGGTCACGATGGTGTTTCGGTCAAATGATAGCTATTCAACGCAATGAGGATTCCAATCAAGTTTGTTTTAATTATCCAGTATAAGCAAATAAAGTAAATAAAACAAAGTCCTTTGGTTGACTTCGAGGGGTTTGCTTGGAGATTCCAACCGACGTTTTCTAGAGCGATACTAACGGCACTGGTGGAGTTAATGTGATTAGCAATGTCTCACAGTATATCAAAGTAATTTAATAGAACTCACAAGCAGGACTTTTAGGCATTTGGTCTATTTAGTCGCTAATGTATTATCTACACAGTCATTGCTGGATCCGCAAAATGCCACCTTCAACTTTACAGCCATCAGACTGGGAATAAACCAAGAAATCAAAGATTTAACGTATAAATCTGTTTCTGAGATTGTTTAGCCATTAATTAACTTAAACCTGTCCCAATCGATAATCGTGGACCAATCAGTGACTGAGTATAAAACATCTCGGGGAGAGTTCAGCTTCTCATTTCGATGGGTATCAACCAAGAACGCAAACCTCACTGGTGTCGCTTTCAATCTCTATTTACCCTGATTTCTCAAAGGGATAGACTTAACATTTCCTCTGCTACATGGCTCTTTTGAGATGCAAGTTAACTGCATCGATTAACAAATATATGAAGTTATCAATTGGTATCTTTATGAGACCACTTACCACTGAGATGTCGGATGGGATTGCACAAAGGCACAAAGTACATCTCTGGGTTTCCCATCCAATTAAGCTCCCGAATTTCGGTCTTTGACTCCAAGCACTTAACAGCCTCCTCATAATTATCGAAGCTAAGCACCGATACGCCTGTGTTGCTGGGGAAACAGCCGTCAATGCAACGTAGACACTTGGAGATGCCCAGGAATTCCCCATGTCCATAGGCCCTGAAAATTGGAGTGTTAATGATCATCTCGTTCCGGAAGGCTCCGTGGTAGTTCTCTGCTTGATTGAAGAGTATAAGCACCAGAGTCTGACAAGTGTTCTTTGGGATGTCCTAAATCAGGAAAGACAGAGTGGTTAAAGACGTTAGATTTCTTGTGGCCACGTTAGCCAGACTACCAATTCCATGAACACTGATCAATCAAGAATTTCGCCAAAAAAATTCTACTGAATCTATTTCAGTAAAATATGATTTTACCTGACAAAATTGGATGAGTCAGAAGGGGTTGCAGAAAATCAAACTAGAACCCCATTTCTTTTAGGGAACAAAACCAAGCTGCTCTTGTAGCCAGAGCAGAAAATTTGTTATTAGTTACTAAATACGACTAAAATCGACCCAATATGAACTGAATATAAAATCCACTCCAGCTTTATACATCGTAAGTTCATAAGTAGTGACGTATTTAAACATGGTAGGTAGTTGCATTTCTCTGTCGGTGTTTAAACATCTTGCCTCGGTCATCCCTGCCCATTTAATAAATCTCCGATGGTCATCATGACTGGAATCATTCAGCAGTAAAAACTAGAAATAGCATATAGATATTTAGCGAAGTCAACGGTCATGAAAAGACTCTCCTTTGTCTTTAAACCTAGAGACTACTGAAGCTGTTTTACAGTTATGAATACTTTCTTGGTGAAACATGCAACTCAAATTACTGGATTCATGCTATGATACAAACTTCATCTTTTAAAGTAACATTATCGGGCATTTCTTTCATTGATTAGGCGACGCCTCAAGCAATGTGTTTTGGGGATCATCGTCGACAACTAGATTATTTTTTTCGATTCTCATTGCAAAGTAGGGAAAATTAGTAAGTAGAAACATGTTCTTTGGGGCCCTCAAGCGTCGAAATCTGTGAGCCCCTCTACTCAAGTACCTCAAATGTTATGTCGATTGGCAACTAGGAAGGTGTTAAGTTAAACTATCTGGCCATTTCTAGGATAGTGAGGCTACTGCTTGGCTTTAAAATATATCCGTAACCCAAAAGATGCAATGTTAACTCACAAGTCTCGTTTGACAATACATATTTTTGGAGGGTTCCCATCCTGAGGAATTGGAGACATTAGTGTCTTCTGAGTTGCTCGGCTGCTTCGTTGCCATTTTTGCACTCTCAGTAGCCCCTTCGCGGCACAGTGGACTGGATTTGCCTCAGACCTGGATTCGCGCGATTCAGTTTGTACCTGTAATATATTGATTTGCATCACGTGACTGTCATGGCGGGCCCACTAACCAACCGGCGACGTTGACTGAGTAGCGCAAAGTTTCCCAATGGCTGTTCGTCGATGCCCGAGGTGACACATACACATCTACTCCTTTCAAATTTTCGCAACTGCTGTACACCTGAAGGCATTTCCCTCATATTAGATGATTGACTGCTCTTTGTCTGTTGGGATTCACCAGGTTGCGGCATGAAACTCCACAGTTCTCATTTCATTTCGCATGGGCTGTGCAAGTTCAAGTTCCTTGCGTTGTGTCTACCAATGGTGTCTCATTCACCAGGATCCAATAGCTCGGCTGGAAATTTGTCCACACCCAAACCCCTCCAGTTCTTAACTGAAGTGTACGTGTGATTCTAACGAGGCTAACGAGTTAAAGACTTGCTTACTTAACATCTGAAAACGGAATTCCCTATATTCGTGACTTGAAGTGGATTCGCTAAAGAAGTAGTTCAGACAGAAGTAGTTCCCAATTCAAGATATCAGTACTGACAGTTTTGATGGTCATTTTAGACATTCAATCCGACGAAAATAAGGGAGTGACACCCGACTGATTGATTGATTGCTGTCTTCGGATGTGTGGTTCTAGTCAGATGCGGTGAGAAATCGCTGACATGTTTGGTGGCAGTGCATACCTGGCGTTTTACATCGCAAAATGTTTGCTCGTTGATTTGATATCAACGGCTTCTTCTTCGGTGCGTCAGTGCGTGCGAGATTTGTTTTTGACAATTATGTTGGCAGGCCCCCACCCACCTTCCGAATTGCACCCTCGTGCACTGCAAACTTCTCACGCCTCGCCTAACTACAGTGGAAGCCTTCCAAACGCACACACACACCATGAAAGGACACGACAAGACAGGCTTCAAGTTATTTTCAAATTCTCTACAATAAGTACATTGTTTGAAAACACGGCAAGCTATGAATGGCATGGGCTAAAGGTTTATGTAAGGCGCTTTTAGAAATGCTCAATCAAATAGTCAATTGAGTGAAAATGGATGTTGGCGCTAATCCTGGTCCCCAGTCTGGGTACACCTTTGTCAGCGCGTCGTTTAGACTGCTAAGGCACCCCTGCACCCCCTGTGATCTCTCCTAGTGGGTCCTTTTGTTATCTGAAAGCGTTTCCACAGACTGAACGAGAAAAGGCAAGTTCTTGTCAGTTTGAGCTCTCTGAGCAGTCGTCTGCAGTGGGCCTCATTTCTACCTCGTGTGTGGTATTCACATCTGACTTACAAATTTACCCTTCTTGTTATACGCACCCACCACGCTGATCTGGATCTGTCATTTTCACGGCTTTGGCTTAAACCGTATTCTCGATAACGAATAACGTGGACTTAAAGTGAATCACAGCAAATGTTAATACAGGTTACCACCCTTCATAAATTTTGACAGACTTGAAAAAAGTAAAGCACATCACGTGAGAAAGACATCGCAATTCAGTGTAGAAAAACACGATGGTTACTTTGCTTTCATCTTCACCGACGGAAGATGCAACCAGCAACGACAAAACAACTGCTTATGAGACCCCCATCGCTATTCTGCTGAGCTTTACTTCTTAGCTCTCTGACTTTGCATGACTTGCCTTAATTAATTAACGCCGCCCGGTCGCCAAGCTTTTCTTGTTGCTGTGCTTTTAAGTTAATCTCACAGAACGGCCGGTGAAAATTGTTGCCAGTCATTCAATATGCGCACAATGATACACATTGTAACATGGCTGAAGGGGGAATTGAACAAAGTTAGCCATTAAATGACAAAAAACTATGAGAACCCCTGCTTTCAGAGGGTGGTCAGTCCTGGTCGACCTGCAAATTTGAGTCATTACCCTAAGCGAGAGGGCGTGTCAAGCATCAGATATCCCTTTAAGCAAACAGTTAGGCGTTGTCCGAAAATTCACTTCATCTTTGTCATCTCGTAAGGCATTTCGAGTCCATCCTTAACAGGCGACAATCAGCTCAGATTCTAAAGAAAATAAGCCTTGACATCTACAATATTGCTTTGTTTGATTATGAGAAAATTTAACTACAAAGTCCAGTTAATCAGAGGAAACGCGTTGGTAGGGTTATTATGTAAAAAAAATTGATGATTTACCAACCGCACACCTTCGGCCTTCAGCCCGTGTTTCAGTCTTCGGCATTTGGGTTAATTGTGGTGGTCAGGTTCACCCCTTTCCTATCTTAAATCACTGCCATCGCTAACAACCTTATGCAAGTAAATAGCAGACATTAATTGGAAGAGAGCATTCAGGCAAGGTCGCCATTAGTTCAGCTTGCTTAATGAGTGACATGACCAATGATAACCTGTTCATTGTGTTTGTTGCGGAACTAGTTTAAAGCAGCTTGCAGTGCAGGTTCTAATCCATATCCCAAAAGGAGACACTGTTTTCCAAGTTTTGTACGTAAATCTCACCAAAAGGCCTCAATTTCTGCGTCCAAGGGCAAATTCTATCATTAACGTTAATGAATTTGGGCGTTGGTTGAATGGCTTCCCAGTAGAGATGTTGTAGAAACGCACTAAAGGCTTGCAGTAACAGTATGTAGACACTGTCTGTTGGTAGTGTCGCTGGCCCCGATGTGGATCTCGCACCAGATCCGATACCAAGCATCTAGAGAAGAATGAGAAGACCGAAGTAGATAAAGACTCAACCGTTAACTGGGGGTGGGCTGAATTCGAGTATTTTTTCTATGGCAATTCACCGGTATTTATAGGTTCTGTGCTCGAGTCAGCGGATTTTAACGGTAAAGAGGTAGTGGGTTTGTTTATGCACGAAGAGGAAATCCAAGATAGACATTCGAGTTGTTTTTCGGGCTGGACCCAGAGACAGGGCTGAGTGGCAGTCCACAAGGCTGGGCAGACACAAGGAACCGGAAGAGTTTGAACTTTGATCGCATCAAGTAATCTCTATACAAAGCGACTTAGCATTAAGAGAACAATACATTTTAAAGAACATTTAGAACATGTTTGAGGATCCTTAGGGTGGACATGTTATTATTCCAGAACCGTTTTACTGGTAAATAGGCTTTTATGAGGGTAGTTCAGGACTGAATGAGCAGGCTTAATCAGCGCATAACAAACATTTCACTTGTCTCGCTAATATTATTTGGTGGAAGTCAAAAAAATTTGTACAACCGGATTCCTGGTCATCGTCTGTAAATTGACGACGCTGTTTTCCGTAACATCGAAACTGTAATCAGCCATGGCAACATTAAAATTTTGCAGTTTAAACAGTGAATATCACATGTGTAGTATGGTCTAGCCAATGTCAACTAAATGTTCTTGGTCCTGGAATAATAGGTATGATGACATGATCAAATGGAATCTATCGTAACGGAAAACAGCCAATCAGCTCCAGTCAAGGTTGCCTACAAGTATGCACGGTACGAAATCTTGATCAAGCTGGGATTTCAGCTCCACGAGGCTATCCAACCTACCTGAAATGTGACATGAGCCCACAGCCTGCAAGCTGGAGGCCGTGGAGCTCACCGACGCTTCCCAGTACAGCGATAATTGCACGTCGAATGGAAACACTGTTAGTATGTCGAAGCTTTGCAAAACTAATTGCTTCGCATCGAGATGCTGTCAAAAGTTGCTCATTACGAGTGTGCCCCCCCCCACGTGAAGTTTGTGGCCTTCAAAGTGTCCTGGTCGATCAGTCACGTGACGCACACATTGGCTGCAAAACCGGGCCTTTTGCTTTGGTAGTTTCGTCTTTGCAAGCTGCACTATGTTCGCTTTCAAATGAATTTCTTATTACAAGACACCAATACCGCCGCTTGTAGATCGCTGTCTCAGACGCGTGAACTTGAGGTTAACAAAGTTCACAGGATTCGTCAGCTTCGTACCGCAAGTTCAAATTCCAGCAACATCAGCACCGATACCTCGCCGAAAACCCCGCTATTTCAGAGGATAGACAGAAGTAAAACTGATGCGCCAGCTTTTCGAAACAATTTTAATACAACTAGTCATGATGACACCTCAAGGAGTAGCGACGGCATTCCCCCTCAGATCACCTCAAAACCTTCGGAACCACACCTATCGCTGGTCAGCGAATTAGAAGAAGTAAGCCCAATCCACACCAAGCTTGCAACCCTTCCCCGAAACCTGAGTAAGATTAGCGATATTTCAGCACCCAAACGACGTGACAGCAATGGATCCAAGCCTAAATTATCCTACCAAAAGGGCACTCGAGTTGAAGGAGAATCCTGTAAGGGAACACCTGGATTCAAAGCCATCGTGGTATGCCCCACATGTCAGAAAATCTACTCTCAGCGGTCACTGAAATTTCATTCCAGTATTTGCCTCGCGAGGAAAAAGGAAGAGGACAGACGAAGGCACGAGTTGATAAAGTTGGAGAAGCTACACAAAGCCCCAATCAGACCCCCTGGGAAGCTCTGCTACATCTGTGGGAGACGTTATACAATGAGTTCCTGGCAGTGGCACGAACCCAGGTGCCTGAAGCAATGGAACACCTGGAATAGCAGACTCCCTAAGTCACTTCAGCACAAGAATGGCCCGTGGAAGCCTTGTGCGACCGACGAAGAGTTGATGGCTATGGTAGAATCACAAAGGACAAAGGGTAACTTAAAGTACACAAAACAGGACGCTTACGATGAATTAATGCACGATGCAAGCCGTGTGAATACCCTTCCATTAGAATTTACATAAATGTTGCCGATGTTTGTGCCCTTGGCCTTCAGAGTATTTTTAGTTGCATTAAAATTTGTATTTAATGGTCATTTAAGTTTATTTGTCATTAATAGGCATCTCAACTGTCAGTTTCTTTTCTGTGTTTTGATAGATCTGAAAAGGTTTAGTATGTTATTATTCAAATGCTTAACCGCATGGGATTTCTGAGGTGCATGTTATGAGATAAACAGTAAGCATAATCAACTGCATTCGAAATGAAACGCGCATTAGTTGGAGAGTACCAAGTATTAGGGCAGGAAAATTGTGTCACTTCGGCTCTGCAACTGTCAAATAAATGTCATTTGTACAGAACTATTACTAATGAATTAGGAGTAGCGTTCCCTGATTTATTTCCCTATCTAGTCGCCCAGAAGTGGCCTTAAAGATCAAAACCCTTGTCCAAATCTCATAAGTACGGAGTTAAGACGCGCAAATATAATGTTTTCAGAATCTGCAAGTTATTGTACATTAATATTTCACACCAAATTGAAATAGTTGACAATCGTTCTCTCTGACTACCCTTATCCAAACTCATTTAAATACGTAAAACTCAATGCCTTTACCAAATTGTTGGAGCAAAATCTATTTTTCTCATAAGTAAAGCGAGTTATTCTTGTTTGCATATGTCTTAAATTCACACATTATTGCGTAAGTTTCGCCGGTCAGTTATATCGAAATCTGAAAATGCAACTTTCTGATTTGCAAAAATTTGTAGCGAACAGCAGGCGAGCGCAGTTGGCAAGCGCGAGCGAACACAAATCAATCGATTTTTACAGTGAGTGTCAGGAAGGCACTTCACGCAACTCTGCTCGTTCAGGGATCGATGCTCAGAGAAGCTATAAAAACGCACTCGTTATCCTGCACAAAACACACTCCGACACTGTTTTTATGAGTTGATTGAGCTACGCGCCATCTACAGTTCGACTCTTCTTGCGGTCGAGGCCTTGTCAGTGTAACTCGCCGTCCCTGGTGTGATTTCTAAAACCGCACCGGGGCCCGCTACACCATCATGGTCAAGACAGTTAAGTGTGTCAGTCTTTGATTGCGCCAACGTCGCGCAAATACCACATTTAGTGGCCCTTTGGCATAGTCTCCCAACTAACTTTTCCCAACAAATAACAAAGACGGGAAAAAGTATATATTGGTCAAAGACCAGCCGAGCCAGTTCGTTCCACAGTAAACACCAAAATGAGCTCAAAGTCTGCTTCTTGAGAATAGCTTCAGAGGTTGGAACTCAAGTTTTAAATATTCTGAACTAAATTTGTTTTCATTTGACTACCACCCGTGTTCCACAGGGAATTCCAGGAAGTCGAGTACTCCCATTGATTGGTTTCTCTTCTGACTCCGTTCACTTTAGCCAGGTTTTGTTTCTGTCCTCAATGACACGCAATGTTGATGGCTACGGGAGATTTCTCTGACCTATCCAAAGATCGTTCCTGTAAGTACACAGGATAGTCGTATTTAGTAATCTCGTGTGTTAGTGCAGGAATCGAAATTTGAATCCGCCTTGTGATTTTGGCCCCGGACACGTGAGAATGGTGGCTAAAGCATTAGACCATTGCGGCGAGCAGCAGGCGAGCGCAGTTTGCAAGCGCGAGCGAACACAAATCAATCGATTTTCACGCAGTGAGTGCACTTCACGCAACTCGGCTCCGTCCAGGGATCGATGCTTAGCGAAGCTGCATAATCGCATTCGTTATCCTGTACACACACACTCCGCTACTGCTTTTATGAGTTGATTGAGCTACGCGCCATCTACCGTTCTACTCTTCCTTCAGTCGGGGCTGTGTCAGTGTAAATCACCGGCCCTGGTGTAGTTTTTAAAGATGCAAAGACCTTTGCTCAAAATCATGTTATCTTGTGGATTAAACATTCTGACACGGGCCCGGGTCCAAGCTGCGGTAAGTAGACGCAGTGTTTCGAGTTAATACAAGACAAATCAAATAGCTTGAGCGACTCTGTTTACAGCGCCTACAATGTGTTCTTTCAACTTAAAGGCAAGCAAGTCAGAATGGCTGCTAGAACTAGCTGTAAAACTTTGTCATTACGGACTAAATTAAAGGAGCCGACGTGTCTGGAAACGTTCCACACCTTGGGAAAGTCTGAGGACTAGAATATGCGAATATTTTTCCCAAAGAATACTACTTTGCATAGGTGAACCATTGGTTCTGGAAACTGATATCATGCTTTACACATGATTCCTAACTTCTTAACTCATGTGAATTTCGTCAGGAAGTTAACTAGCCGTGCAAAGCCCGAGGATCACACCATTAGGTTTTCTGTTTGCAGTTGGCGTGATAGTTGAGAATTCCCTTGAGTCTCGCCAAAGGGACCACTGTTAACGTTTGTTAAAAAGTTCGAATAAACGTTCAAGTGGATCCAAATTTGTTAAATCGCAAGCAGGAGAATGTAATTAAATGCCACTTGCCTGTTAGATAGAACGCAAATATTAATTACCACAACCGGTTGTGAAATTCTAGGGAAGTGTGAGGGATGACATCATTCTAGCCATGGTTTCCCACACCCAGGTGCCGCTTGATTAAAACCGATTTCGAAACCATGGCCTATTGATATGGATAGCAACGTTCTACCATGGCTGCTGAGACTTGGGATTTGGACTGGCCAAGTTGGCTCTCTTCTAGTTGTATCTGCAACTTTAAGGGTGTGACTGTACAGCCTCACGTCATGGCATTAGGCAGCTCGTCGGCGACTCGAATCGTCACTGCTGTAAGTCGCTTTTTACGTGTCCACGAACCTTTTGGCGCGGTCTCGTCAGGAGAAACAATAGTAAGATATCTACTCCTTCCTGCCACGACAATGTTCAAAAACGCTTGTCATGGTTCTTTAAGGATAAAGGATATGAATTTGTGTATCATGTTGCATTCACATCAGATGCAAGCTGTTATTTGGCCTGTATAACTGTAAAAGTAAATAACAAGGGAAATCTCACTAACTTAATCCACAAGTTTTTAATATGGGCACAAATAGGACATTGGAAAAACTGTTCCAATTTGTCTTGAAACGTGCTCTAGTGCGAATAGAGGGAATCACGCGTGGAATTTTTCTAACACTTCACCGCTTTAGAAGGCTTCGTGTCTCACTAATGGGTTCACTTGAATAATGTTTGATCAATAATGATAAAAGGTTTTTACGTTTCAATGGAAGTGAAATTTAACAAGTCTACAGCTTACTTTATTTATCTTCATTTCGTTCTAATTTCCTTAGACTTGTAAGTTTACGTTTGATATATCTAAAACAACTTTCGGTTTTTGTAATTATGGCCGAAGATCACTCAGCTACTCGGTTGTAATATCACCAAAATGTCGACACAATTACAAAAAAGCCACCAACTCTGCTTTGTCGTTTCAGTTCGAAAACATGACATTGCAATTAGCACTGAGTTGTTTACTGATAACTCGTCACCTGTGCCTAAATTCAGGATAAAATAACTTCTCAAACGACGAGGGACCTATGAATCATCTTTCAAATGACCTGGAAGTAATCCATCGAAGACTCTATTGCAGTGCGAACACAACGAGCAGCAAATCTAACGGCGACAAGAAGTGCTGGCAAGCAACTGGCTTTGAAAGTCTCTGGTCTTTTTGATTTCTATCAAAGTATTTCAGAGCCCCAGCAGTAAGAGATAAGAGTTTCATTGAAAATGTGATCCGATGGAAAAATGGCAGCAGTGGTGTGACTCACCATTTTTGACGGTTAAATCAACTGTTTTCCGGCGACGTTTTTATGACCTTTCCCCTTTGGTCTGGCATTTTAGCTGGGAGCGTGGCGTCAGACATCACGGAAACTCCTTAGCGGACAGCCAACTTGTCTGACATGGCTCTGACAGATTCCTAATTTGCAAATCCCACTTGTGCGATCACACGCACACAATTGACCACGATGATCTTAAAAAAGGGGGCCCTGTACCCCAAATAGGGTTTACGAGATCTGAAAAACTCGTTTCTGTGTGCGTTTTTTAACATCGTTCTTTTTCGGATGTATGCTTGGGAGAGACCGTATTTTTAAATATGCCATGCCGAGATTTGGAGTCGCACAAGTGACTAAAGGCTGGCTGCTGAAAACATATTCAACAGGTATCCTTGTAGTAATTTTCATTTATTTATTTATTTGGTAAAAGAGTTCATAAATCAGTGTGCTTGTGAGCACCTTTCAAACATGGTGCTGCTTGATGTCACGTACCAAAGTTACCATCGCAATGGAATTCATCACGTGATTTCCATGACGGTTACTCATTACTGACGGACGAATTGCGTGAAAGCCCGGCTTTTTAACTCCTCCAGTGCATCTCACGCACCGACTTTTGCTCTGGCTACTAACCGACTGTTACTCACACAAAACGGTCGCACGACGCTTTACCCACACAACAACAGCTCTGAGTAGAAAGGCGTGTCCCTTCGTTACGGGCCTTCTCGCCATCCGCTTGGTTCCGCTGATCACGCAAGATGAGTGTTGGGTTACTTACAATGAAATTTTCCGGTCTGAGCAAAAAGCAAGAGTAACCAACTTCTTAGCAATTTTCTAATAAAACCATGAAAATTATTTTCAGGTAAAACCCATCCTTCTTATTACAATTTGGTTAATTATTTAGTAATTTAATGCGTAATGCCGAATCCTGGAGGAAGGTTTGTTTTATAGGACTCTGGGATATCAGTAGTTGGTTCTGGAATTTCAAGGAACTGCAAATAGACAAGCAAAACCCTGAAAAACGGCTACCTAAATGGACACTTTGGTGTCAGAAGTTTGTGAAGCTGTGCACCTTGACAGGAGCAGCTTCAAATTCTGCATTAAAAATTTCTTTAGTAGATTTCCAAGCTTGGTTACTAAACCTAACCCGCTTATTTACTGAACTGGTTACACAGTAATCCCTCATCCTTTCGCAGTTTTCTTTCAATGGACAAGATACTTCTCTGGGATTCCTAGGGTACTCTCTGCGGATTATCGATATTTCACAGAACTGAGATCTCGTATGTTAACTTTTAAAATAAGGGTGATTTAAGCTAAAATCTAAACAAATAAGAGCACGTAGGAAGTTCGGATACTAGAATTAAGCAAAGAACCAATAACAAAGATATAAATGACACTGCTTTTCATTTTGAGTCGAAGTTTAGTCGTGATGTCTTAGGAGATCATGCCCAGGTTTGGATCACGCCCGTGTGGCTTAAAGTGACTAATGAAGCTCCACGAATTGATGCTGTGTCGAGATGAAGCAATGCTTTCCACATCCACATAGTTGAAGAAGCCTAGACATTTTGGGAGTCACCCTTGATGGTTACTAGTCTGTTTTATGGCCCGTGTTTTTGTGTAATAAAAGAGGATTAGGTAAGCCGTCACATCTACTTACCCAACTGATAATAATATTCTACCAACAGCTGACATCCCGTGCCTTCACTAAGATAGGGAACACGGTTCGTCAAAGGGTGAGATGCGGTTTGTGAAGTCAGCTGACAGTGAAATATGTAATTTTAGGAAGCTCGATAAAGCTTTCAGACATAGTTATGCGTAACTCGGTGCAAGCCAAGAGAGTAAACGTTTAGAGACAATATCCAATTGCATTCGAAAGGTCGGCGTGGTGATGAAACAAGTTTTCAGAAGTTTTTTTTTTAAATAGAGCTCATTTATTTGATACTCCTCTGACGGATGGTCGAATAGCGAAGCCCCTGACGCCGAGCACACAACAGCGCCCGTGCCTTGCAAAAAACAGTGTTTCGCTTAAACTAAAGCGGCAGTTTTCTGGTAGTAGACTCTTGTATCATGAACGCTAGACTTTAAATCAAACGTATTTCTCAGAAATGCAGATTGACACAACAATATTAAGTTGTGTTCGCATTAAACAGAGCAACCAAGTTAGCCTGCTGGCCTAATGAGACGGGTTTCACAAAGCCAATAGAGATCTCAAGCAGATCAGAGATCGAGAGCGGTCCTCACGATGGATAGGTAGACCGAGTTGTCACATCTGTGCAGCTGAGGTGGCCGACTTCACCTGCTGTTAATTTTGTAGAGGCCGAGTTTAGCACTACCATACAACCCCATAGTTAACAGCCGGCCACAACCCAGGAAGAGAGAAAACAGAGTCGACAAAGAACACGACCGCTTATTAGCGTCACGCCAGTTAAGTCAAGTAACTAATTCTTGTGTGGCTGTACAGAATAACAAGTGCGTTTATATGGCTTCGCTAAGTATCGATCTGTGAACCCACGCACTGGCGTAAAGTGCATTCACGAAAATCGATTGAATCGTGTTCGCGCACGCTTGCTAACTGTACTCGCTTGCTGCTCGCCACAATTTCACTGCTGAGGCTTGGATGCTAAAAACAACTAGAATGTCTTCATGTCCCGGACTCATCTGCGAATATGCGCATGAATTAAAACTTGCATGATTTAAGAGCCTAACGACAAAATTATAAATAAATTTTTTCCCTTTCCAAAATGGCTCAAAATGCGCAAAAAAATACAGGTGCAGTGGTCAAGCAGAGGCGTCGGGATTTTCTATTTGGCATGTGTTTAACCAGAACTACTGTCTATTTCGTTCCACGTTAGTACTTAAGAAAGATGCCCTTCAGGAAAACAGTTCAACGTATTCGTCAAAATGTGACAGTAATAAGAAATCCGACTCTCTCACAACTGAAATCACGATTAATCCGATCAGAACATCGATGACCACTTGTTGTGTTCTTCAGCAAGTGAAACAGCGAGGCCTGTTGGGGGCCAAAGTGACTTTTGGTGACTGGTCATCGCATAATCTCCTCATTTGGCTGGAAGGTAGGCAACTACGAGAGCTGCGGTTACGGAAAGGAACATGACTCTCCCTCGCTTTGCCCACCGGGGTCGGGGGTGGGCTTTAAGGCAGGCCTCCGAATCACCACCTCCCACATGCTAAACTGGCAAAGCCAAAGCTGCCCCACAGAACCCACGGTATCTACGACTTTTCTCTCAATGCCTCCTCGAAACCGAACTACCTGTGCGCATTAGCGGACAGACGAAAAGGTCACTGCAGCTGGATTACGAGTAAAGAAGTCAATGGCAATGTGAAAATTCTGCTTAGGGAAGCTTCAGTAGTCCACCATATAATTAGTCCACATTTACACTAAAGTTATCTAATTTAGATTTGGAGTGTTATGTTCTAAACCCCGGGACAAAATGGGTGGGCAATTCGATTCCAATAAAATTTTGTTTAGATTCGCTTGACATTTGTTCAACCGACAATTCAGCAACTGCCAGAATGACTAGTTAAGTCTATTCACTAAATTAGCAGTAACGACGACAGACGGGAAAAAATAAGTGTGACAACGACCAATTAAAAGACCACCACCACTTAGATTATCGCCAACAACCGCGAGATCACTTTGGCAACGTTGCAAGGTGAATGGTGCAATCATGACTGGAAAGGCTAACGATATGTTGTTTAAAAGTTTGACAATTAATCATTTCAAATTTACTGACACTTGGTTTGCAAGAGTGAAAGTTGTGCAATGAGACGATCTTGCACATTCACATTTTTAACTCAAAACTCGTCCATACTATTATATTGCCCATTCACCTCTTGTCTCAATTTAATACTGCTCCCCATAACTAGCACTATTCACGGTTCGTTTCTTCTTTAGCTTACTTAAAACAAGTGAACTTGTTTGAGATGCAACGGACATCCTTTTAGCAAACAGAATTTCATTTGAAAAGAGCTAAAGTCGTTTTTTATCACTTTGAAATCTATTCAAGAAAGGGAAACGTGTGTATGAAACTATGGTCTCAATATATTAAATAGATTTTACGGAGGTGTTATAAGATGTCGGTTTAATAAATTTTAAGAGTTCCATTTTTCAAGTTTGAGAATAGCACTCCGTTTCACCGGGGACACAGGGTCTTTGGTTACGGCGTACCACGTAATGTACTCGGTCTAGGTTATATTGTGATGCAGCAACAAGCGTGGGGATTATCCGATCCTCTAATATTAAATAATTTAGAAAATTGTATGGTATCAGAGCTTATGCTGACGACAGCTGTGTTCAAAGTAGGCGACTTCTCAATGTCAATGTGTTATTTACCAACAAGAGACGACGAAGTCATACAGATGGTTCCACTTCAGTTTACGGGATTCACACACGCCTAGCCCAGTTTATGGAGCCGCTTCCAAAAGCATAATTTGCTAACTTCCTTCGCTGACAGATTCGACGATGATTTTCCTCCTGCCAACCACTCTGAGAGGAAATGTTTGGTAAGTCTTTAAACCCAACTCTGTGCAGAACGATGTAGTTGTGGCTAATAAAGAAATGGCATAAGTAGGGCTGTCTTTTAAAAAAAAAGTTCGATTTTGAGCTTAATCTTGCCAAAGCATTCGCCAGCGCGGCTACCCCCCTATCCTGTAAAACATTTCTGACTTTACCAAAGGTATATTGAAAAATTATGCTGGGAAGAAAATTCACTACAATACCTGGGTTCATGTGTAAACTTCTAAAATGGATTTTTGCTAATTAATGTTGTTTTGGCGTTCACTTCAGCTTCCTTTGATCGCCACCCTCACTACTGCTTCACTCGTGGTTCTATGAAACTTACTGTTGTGAACGGTCGTAGGCGTTTTGTCTCCAGGCCATTTGCCGTATACACCAAACGATGGAATTGTAGTGCCATTGTCGCAAAATCTCTTGATTTCAATATTCTGATGAGGGCCATATAATACTAAGGCTGCATTGACAATGAACAGTCAAACATGTCAGGAGATGCGTATGATGAAACACAGACACAGCCTTCATCAGAGTGGTAGTAACCACACCCCTATGGTTTTCACCCATTCTCTTCAAAACGCTTGGCCCCTCCTTGGTTTGATCATTTCGATATGCTTCGGCCACTGGGCCACAGTCATCACTGCTAACCACAGCATTCTCAAATTCCCATAAGTGCACTTTCCAGCACT
>UXSR01005476.1:24002-70641 GCA_900604375.1 Mesocestoides corti
ATTATAATCACCACTCACACAACACAATTCACGATCCCAGTAAACGCTGGTCAGGCACCCGTGCAAGATCCAGCCCTCTTCTTATCAGCAGAATGCCATTCCCTGGGTATTTGAACTCACCGAATTGTGGGGTACTCAGTGGAAATCCAGTTCCACGTCAAACTCTGCGAAAGCTGTCGTTCTTGAGGAGGATCACAAGCATGTGTGAATACGAGGCAGTGGGTAGAAATCAGAGCCCGTCACGTAAACGGGACCACGATCAGCTTGAACAGAACACAATTGGTCGGTTGTTATATTCGTTGTCAAGCGATGCCTGCACGATGTAAGATGTTATGGAAAGAACCTTGTCGAGGAGTTACTTCGGTCTCAGTGCATCTTCAGTTGTGAATATCCTCGATTGCATGAATTTTGACTTGGTCAGTGAATGTTGGAATAACACTGATTGGAAATTTAGTGGCTGTGGGATAGTATGAGGCAGTTTAGGATGTGCGGAGTAGACAGTTAGGCCAGATATTGATGTTCTCGGTGAATTGGTCTCCCCCTTTTCGTTTGCATACCACGGATTTTAGGATGTGCCTTCTATTGGGCCCTAATTGGGAAACCTAAGTCACCAAATTAAGTCCTTCGATGCCTTTTGAGGATTTGATTCCATTTGTGGTCAGTTTTTACGCCGCTTCTGGGAGTTCAATAGCCCCATTAGATTAGCAGTCTCTAAACCGGCATTCGGCTTGAATGCGACATGCCAGAGAGCTGTTCTCGGACTCCCTTATCTTCCTCTGCCCACAATCTCTACCGCAAACTGCAGCGTGCACACACACGCTGTTGTCTGGCATTTGGGGTGGTTCACGAGTCTGTCGTTATTAATTGGTGGGCATGTTCGAAAGAGGGCCGTGTGTCGGTTGACTTCAAAAAGGCATGGAGTTGCATTAATGCTGTAGGACTAACTAGTAGCACACACATGAGGTAGCATGGAGTGAGGGAAATAAATGAGGCCGCTGTTGACCCACTTCAAAGTCGTGGGGTGTTTATAATCCATAGAGCCATCGATTTCAGCAATTATTACCAATGATTTTTCCTGGCAAATCGTGGCTCTTGAACTTTAGTTTAGGTAATGACAGAAATCTGTAATCTGGTTTGTTGACTTTGCTAGCATTTAGCGCCAGGAGCTCTTAGAACCAAAAGACTTCCTACTAAATCCAACCATTTTACTTCTACACTTTCAATTTTTGTAGTTGATGGATTCGTTGTTGTTGAGAAGCCTAAGTTCCGTGGTTGTTTCATTATAAGGAAGAAGTACCTTATGTTAACTATTGTGTCTCAAAGTGGTGGACACACTCTATGGCGGTTTGTTCATTTAAAGGAGCTGAAAAGTTACCTAAGGCTACACACTATATATTTACAGGCATATAAACTTACAGAACGCTCTCGAATGACCTCGCTGGCTGGTTTTTCATGCTGAGCTACCAAGAGTTCTCAGTTGGAGATAACGCAGCGTGCGATAATAGTCAGTTTTCTGTAGAGCCAGTGTGCGCAGCATGCAACAAAAATACATTCAAGTTCTACGCAGGTTCTTGCCAAGCAGCCGAGCTAGTAAAATCTGAGCTGCGCCACCCTGGCCGACATTTGGAACGAACCTGGTTTTCAATAATGGGGTGAAGTAATGAGTGCAAGGATACTCTGATTATTGCTACACTAAGTGTTCTACCGACAGCTAATTTACGGTTCCTTTGGGAATTGGTTGCTTCCTGTTTTCAACATGGAAGCAGTGTAAGTTGGCAGCGCATAGTTTGCTGTATCAAAGATTGTAACCAACTCATGAGCTTGATGCAGATCAACCTTGTGGTGACCGAACCTGTCTTGGAGGAAATTTTGATCCAAAGACGGTTTATTGCAATCTGGGATTGAAGATGTTCGATGTGAGCCAAAATTCATGAATAAAGGAAGACTCCAGTTGTCAGATTTAGCCACCTTGCATTGGCACCCGAAAACTTGAACAAGTTTATAAATAGAAAATAATTTTTCACGCGTTAACAACAAAATCAAGGAAAACCATCTCTGTAAAATACAGACCTTTATGGGACTAGTCGATTGTTTGTGAAGCTAAAAGTTGAGACCCTAAGGAAAGAGAATTTACCCTACCTTCGTAAGTACGTCTGTCCTTGAGTTTTGCAATGTCTTGCTTCCGCATTTCAAGATTAGTTCATCTAAGATTGTACAGCTTCCAAATGGTAATTTGAGTGTAAAATAGGGTCGTGTTATGGCATAAATGGCCTGCATTTGTAAATGCGTCTCGAACATTCTGGCGGCCTTTCTGGTCAACATGGGATCGGATTTATAATAGGTATCTAAAGAACTGACACTCCTGACGATCATCATTTCTAAGTTATCTAAGCATGTTGAACTCTCAGCAACCTACCACGTATCCCTACACACAGGCGACGAGGAAAATTGCATGACATCAAACTTATGAGTTTGCCACCACACAACCTCAAAATCTGCTGCTAAGAGCACTTAGTGGCCACTAATGCCCTGAATTTTTGAAAATAAAGTGGCCTTTCACCGGGGGGTCTGTGTTTACCTCCTTAGAATTTGCATATGGTAATCCATGCGCTTTTTAAAATTCTAATCCACCAATTTAATGACTTGTGATTGGCTTCTCTGGCTTCATCAAAGACACTGCCCGCTTGAAAGATCGTAAGACCCAAAAATCAGCCCCCATGTCGATTTTAAGCCAATTCATCCAGGAAGGGTTCAGTCTCTTAGCGGAGCAAAGGTGGTCAGTTAACCAGAAATCAGCTTGGGACCAGTGTAACACGTGGTATTTTTCCCTACTGGAAACGACCTTCGAAAATCCGCGCAGATACCTGCCTCCACCCAACCAATGCCCTTTTGGTTTCTCCCACGGTGCCGCCTAATGTCAGAGACATAAAACACACATCTTCCATTTTATCTGTGACGTTGGGCAAATGAATGTAAAAATTCGCTCCTTCCCTGTTGCATAACATGCAATCACACCCTAGGCGAGCGATTCAGTTGGTTATGTGAAAGATTCGCAGGTGTTTGTGAAGAAAACCGGCCAGTGTGCACTTGGGCTGGCGGGGCAGATTGAACCTTTGCTTATTGGTTTGTGCTGTTGCAGTCAGCACGAGCTTCATTTTCGGCTTTGGAAGTTGTGTCGGCGTCCACGGTGACTGCGGATTTTGAGCGAACTGACGAATTAAGGAGGGCAACCACTGTGACACTACAAAGACGTGAAAATGTAGTGAATCAAAAGCGAATAAGACGGCGAGGGGTGGGTGGAATTGATGATTGGCTGAGGCATAAGTCCGTCCGTTTCGGCTGGCTGATGGGGATTTGCATCAAGCGACGTAATAGCTGTTGGCGGATGGTTTTAGGGAAGGTAATTAAAATCTACTACCTATCGCCTGGCGGATTGCTCAAACAAAATCAGTACGTAGAAGAAGAAGAATAAGGCTTGAGGAGGAAGTGCGCAAGCATTTGTCGCTCAGTGGAGATTTGGAATCACAGGGCCTCGAATATGTCGCGGTTTACAGTCGGCGACCACACGCACACACACACACTCACTGGGTGCAGTCACACACACACACCTCTTTACCGACCACCCACTGGCTGCCCTCCTTTTTGCCAAGTGTCGTTTTATTTATTCTTTGCGTTCGTTTGTGGGTGCACACATGCCTGCAGGCCCGCGCGCCTGCATGTGTGTGTGTGTGTGTCTTCCTTCTGGCAACCCCGGCTCGTGCCTCCTCATTCTCTCTTTGGCTTTCTCTCTCTCTCCTTTGGTGGCAGAAAGTCAACAGAAAATTGTAGCGTTTTGTTTCTTAGACGTGAATAAGACCAACAAGAAGGCACTTCTCGTGATATCGCCCACTTGGCACTATTAAAACCTCATATTTCTGGTTAAAATTAACTCATGTATACTCGGAAAGAGTGTTATTAGGCGAATAATTAGATGGAGGGACTGGGGTTGACGAAGCTTCAGGAGATAATGTTACTAGCAGTAATAACATTGATGAAATCAACATCAGTGTTAGTATTATTGGGAGGCCAATTTGAGCCAGGGGGAGCACAGATGTAAGGCTCTACTTAGCATCAGGACAAAGAATTTTGCTTGTACCTGAGCCTTGATTCACCGAGAAAGGGGAGACAGGGACCTTATCGTTAACAGAATACCCCAGCACGTTGTGAGAGCAGGCAAGGCCCCACTCGCTTCTAAACTGCAGACGCGCACATGAGGAGCTGTGGCTGTTGGTGGTCGTGATCAATGTAGGTCGGTTGATTAATCAGTGAGATTTAAGTAGAACGATGCGCCGCACATGGGAGTCGATCAGTCAGGACTTGCGATCAACCATAATTAAAAGTAATTCACTGTGATTTTCATAGGTAGGAGAAAATAACGCTGGTAAATTTGAAAGAACATAAAGGGAGACAAGATGACGATGATGATGTCGAGAAATCCAGCAAAAATCGCACCAGAGAAGTGACCCGCGAATAGTGAGAATGCAGTCGCATTTGTAGTAGAATGCTCAGAAGAAGACTTACTAGAGAAGGACTGATGTGTATGTGCGTGCGTGTGTGCTAAATAAAGTGCTGCTTCAAATATGTGGCGAGGCGTCATCGGCGGCGCTGTTGACAGTGCGGCGAGGTCGCACAACGCAGACACACGTGACGCGGCCTCACGTGAATGCCAACGGCAGCTGGCTTGACAGCTCACACGCACATGTACGCAGGCCAAGAGAGAGAAAGCGCGAATCCACGCCTCTCGCGATCGACGACGGAACAATTCACCAAATTTATACGGCCCTTGTAAGCTAGTCACAAGGGCGTGAAAAGGCCAGGCTGTGGACGTGTGGGTTAGCAGACACCTGCCACGCGAAGATGAGCACAACTTCGTGCCGGTTCTTCACAAACGTCTCAGCTCACTGGTGCTCCTTGAGTTCCCACGCTAGCAAAAAAGGCCAGTGGCGTCATTTTTGAATCAGCACTGTTGTGAAGCTTAAAATCGGACTTTGGTAAAGGAGCACCGAACCTGGACAGGACGCGATTCAGGCCAAAGCAGAGAGGTGCTATCACCACACTTCATCTGAACTCCACCAGGCTGGGCTTGAGACAGTCGGCAGGTTGGTGCGTGAATGAATCCCTCGACTTTGGAGGCTTAAATCAGGTTGCATTTTTATCCGCGGATCGTTCCAGGCCCTCGAAGGACTTCGACTTAACAAACACTTCGCTTTCCATGGAGCTGTCCACCGTGATTGCTCTTTCGAGCTCTGATAGAAAATTTCGAAGAAAAGTAACACTGTTAAGGGAGTTACTATTTCACTTTTGCAGAAAGAGCTGTTTTCCTTAATCTTAAAGTAACGTTGGAGTTCATTGGGGAATAAATGAGCCGTCAAGGTGACCTCGGGAACTTCTTTTAACCGAATGGGTAGAAGGAAAACAACGAAAACAAAGCAAGTCTCAAATCAGCCAAAAGGGCAATCAAAGCTGTTTTCTAACATTAACCTTAACACTCATTTTGTCTAGAGTTTTCTCGAATAAAACGCAATTTTTAAGTCGAAATTCAGGACACAAAAAGTGATCTTGGGATAAAAAGGACTTTACTAGAAATGATTATCAATTTAATTATGAGTAACTCACAAGAATTACTTATTTCTGACACCCAGTAGGAAACGCTCCAGCTCCACCTATTTTAATAACAATAAGTAATTCTAAGGCTTCAACCCTTTTAGCTAAATGCATTAAAAGGACACCTGTTTAAAAATAAACCCATTTTAGCTTTGGGTAAATTTATCGTGCATTCGGAATGCTACCTCGTCTTAAGAATGTATAGAGGGCAAACATAAGTGGGACAAGAAGTGCCTCATCCGATCACAGCAACCAAAGGCATTATCGAACTAATAAAGCTATGAAGCATTAGCACTTGAGGCCACCGCAGCATTGAGCCAGTTTTGTACTTGAAATTCGCATTAGCAAAAGCAGGACTAACAGTCCCATTCCCAGCCATGACAATTCTAGATGCGCTTTGCATTTATTTGCTTAAGTGAAGTGAATTCTGCTGACTTTTTTAAACATTTGTAGCCATAGTAACTGTCGGAGAAATCGGCCGTCCGAAAGCCCCGTTTTGGGTATGTGTCACGGATCATGGAAGCGTTGTTCACGCACTGTTCACACAGGGGAAATACCAATGGAGACTCGCGCGCTGGCGCTTGATTTTGCCCAATCAGAACGCGATCATGCGATATGAGGGGGTGCGTGTGTGTGTACACATTCACACAACCAACACGGAAGGGATTGCGGAATTTTGTCTAATTTCTGTCTAAAAATTGGTTTCTGTTTTCTCCCCATAGATACAGTCACCGTAGTAAATGTGTGAAGATTTTGGATTGTTTCTGTCGATTTTTTATTAGTGGAAATATGCTTAATTCACGTGCGTACGTTGGCTGCCTTTCGAGGCGATAGATTCAGGCATTTCTAATTCAATGAGCCCATTGTTGTCTTAGCGAAATTGACAATGTTAACCTTGGCTGCAATTTAAATGAGTATATCAAAGTGATGCAAAATCAGAAATGGGGCAAAAAATTGACAGATACAAATAAAACAAAATTTAAGAAAAGCTAAGCAGATGGTCAAAACTATCAAAGGCTACAAGGCTGTTTGATTTCCCGTAAAAGTGAATTGTCCCAACTTTCAGCTGCTTTTGGGAACATACTTAATTTTCACGATAAGGGGACGAAAATGTGTCAGCGGAATCATGTTGTCAAACAGGCAATTAATCGAAGAGTATGATACATTTAAAACCAATGGACAATAGAATAGTTTGAGGGCCCACTGACTGGACGCAGATGCAAATTCAAGTAGTGTTTTACAAGGAAATCTATGGAGCAAAGCAAAATAATGTCGATCACAATGCGTACAATCAAGCAATTTCACCGTGAAAGCGACTGTGCTCTCAATGTCCATGACTCTTTATCAATATGTGTGCGATTTCTTGAGCAACATTGAGAAAATAAATATTCATGTTCATCTCGAGGGCATAAATCAAATGCTAGACCACTTCATCACATTGCATCCTTGAACAATATCGGTAAAAAACGACTCACCGATATTTCCTACCCCATGACATCAGGGTTCTAAGCAAACCATAATTGCAATCAAAAAGAGTAGACGGTAAGAGGCAGACCACTTCATGCGAACATCCATGTCTGGCGTAACCATCCACTTTGCACATTCCAAACTGTCTCACGACATTCCATTGCCCCTAGTTTACTATTCCGTAATATTCCACAAGTTCTATCTCTCGAGCCCAGTCGCGGACCCATTCGGAATTCATGCAATCGAGCATATTCACAACTGAAGATGCACTGAGACCGAAGCAACTCCTCGACAAGGTTCTTTCCATAACATCTTACATCGTGCAGGCATCGCTTGACAACGAATATAACAACCGACCAATTGTGTTCTGTTCAAGCTGATCGTGGTCCCGTTTACGTGACGGGGTCCGATTTCTATCCACTGCCTCGTATTCACACATGCTTGTGATCCTCCTCAAGAACGACAGCTTTCGCAGAGTTTGACGTGGAACTGAATTTCCACTGCGCACCTCACAATTCGGTGAGTCCAAATACCCAGGGAATGGCATTCTGCTGATAAGAAGAGGGCTGGATCCTGCACGGGTGCCTGACCAGCGTTTACTGGGATCGTGAATTGTGTTGTGTGAGTGTTGATTGTAACCTCATGGTGCGGAGTGCTGGAAAGTGCACTTATGGGAATTTGAGAATGCTGTGGTTAGCAGTGATGACTGTGGCCCAGTGGCCGAAGCATATTGAAATGATCAAACCAATGAGGGGCTAAGCGTATTAGAGACAAGGAGTGAACACGACGGGGCATGGTAACCACCACGATGGTGAGAGATATGCCTGTGTTTCCCCATACATGTCGATTCACATAACCGGTTGGTCATTGACAATGCAGCCTTAGCAGCTGATATGAACGACGATGCAACATTAATCAGCAGCCATTCCAGAGGTGCGTGTTGACCCGTTTCCCATGCCGTGTCAAATTGTCGAACTAATGTGTCACCCTTATCAACTCGGCATACGAGGCATGACTCGGGTTTATCTTTACGGATCCTCCCGTGGAATGCACAAAAAGACATTTTGGAGAGTTGATGTGGGGTAGTCAGACGTTGTCACTGCATCTCAATTAGCACGAAATTAATGAGGATGTCCGACAGTCGTGAGTGGCAACGTAGGCATTTCCAATGTCCAGCACCGATTGTAAAACGTGAACTAGTGACTCGTGTTATGCTCTACACATTCTGCATTCACCAATGGATTGCACCACTGACTGTCTTATTTCCGTCCATATTGGTTTGATGTTCACTTTCTCACTCATTTGTTTTGCAGCCAGAACTGAATTTGTGTTGATGGAGGTGGTGGCATTCTTTCCAACTGGCGTCGTGTTCTGCCAGTGGTCGTAGTTGTGAGCAACGCAATCGTCGATTAAGCCGTCAGATAATTGTTCGCAACTTCGAAGCATTTCTTGTGCCTTTGTTCAATGCAACAATCTACTTATTATGTTGCTAATCGCTATCTGCCAAACAACCCTTATTTATGAAATAGTAATGTCTTAGGGCACCGGTTGTTTGCGTATCGTATCGAGTGGCTATTAACGGAACGATTTTGTGAATTTTGCCAGAAATTCATGGCTGTAGTAATGCAATCTTATAAAGCTCAGTCAAGAATTGGGTCTTGCACATTTAGGAGTGGTTGTGTAGGTAAATGTACCAACTGCTCAAGGGACTAAAGATGTTTGAGGAATTTCAAGGAAGCAGGTCAGGCTGATTTTGCCTCCTTTGGTAACGCACCACTAATGCCAAGAGCAGCACCGAAGACCATAGTTGCAGCTTATGTCCTAATGGATTGTAATGTGTGGTTATTTGCTGTACGCCTCAGCTGAGCCCTAGATCACGGAACTCCCTGTTCATTGCCTAATGTTTTGAGAATCTGAATGGCGTGTTCTTTTGGGAGCCTCTGAGCATGTATTCCGTGCAGCTAATATCGCGAAGGTCGTAAGGAAAAATGGTTAGCTGACTTTTTAATTTAATTACTAATACCTAATTCGATTACCACCACGAGGTGACTTACGTGGGCCAAAATATTTGACTTTTCAGTAAATGACTACATTTAGGAAACACGCAAAATGTGCAAGGCTAATTTTTGTTGGGTCCCCCATTCTTAAAAGCAGTGGTTTTTAAAAATGTAGTTCAATTTGCTATTTTTAAGGTAGGATTTTTTTGTGGCTGCGTGTGAAACAACGATGATAAAACATTGACTCAATTACAACTCACATATATACTGTTATGAGAACATGGCGCATGAAGAACACTGGAATAATCTGAATGTCTTAAAAGATTTGGCATCTTTAATATAACTCAAGTAATTTGTGCTAGCTGATGCTCACTACTTGGCCACCAGAGGATGAAGTTGGCTTGAACGTAAACCACACTTAACAGGCCTCACTTAAGAACTGATGAAACCACTCTGACAAATTTACCAAGCAACTTAAATCTATTCGTTACCGCATTACTGTTGTGTTGCAAAAGATCTCTTTAAAATGCCAGGCTGACCATTGTGGCTTTCCAAACATCAATGAGGAAATGAGCGTGTACTTATGGATGGAATACTTACAGAAAGTGGTACACCAACGACTATGAAGGGGAAAAACACCTTTTTGCCACGAGAATACAGCCCCTTCTTCAATTGTTTTGTAAAAGCTTCGCAATTTGCGCGATCGTATACTCTTTAAAAGTTGTTAAAATTGGCCCGGGGTAAACTTTTGATTCACAGACAACTTCTAGGAAACATTTACTGAAACACAAATTATCCGTAAACATAGGGTTTGAAGTTTGTTTGCATTAGATCGCCCTAAGCTAATCGCACAAATCACAAGCAAATCTGAATCACTGCTAGCCCATACAAGCTTTTAAGCGTTTGAGTTGAGCAAGAGTTTGAGTTCTATCCCTCTTTTGAAGCTAATGTTACTCGGTGTCTGATCCATCTAAATGCATCCCGCTTATTCAAGAGAACATCGCCCAGGCTGACAGAGAGAGAGAAGGGTAAATTTACGTCGTTCTAATACTACCTGTCAGTTTCCCTGTTTGAGATAACAAAGGACGCCCTCCGTTGATTTGTACGTACACTTTGGTGATGTTCCATTAATTTGGAGCTTTGAAGAAACGGAATTACTGACAAATGTCGCCGACCTATAAGTGCTGCCATTTTGTGAATGCATCAGTGACCTCCTTTGAGATATCTCGTGGCTATTCTGAGAACGTACCACCCCATGGAAGAGCGGAGCTGTCCTGTGTCTATCAAGCAACCTTTTTGTCTTCCATTAAGTAGGAGCACAATAGACGACATGACATTGTTGTTTCTGAATGCAAAATTGCTTCTCTCAGCCTCGTTTTGCAACCTTGACAAAATCTTGATTAACGGGCATATAAATTCCTATCAGTTTGGTGCTTCTTACCTGGAATCTGTCAGGTCTGTACACATTGATGTGCCAAGGCGTTTTGGTGATTCACAAAGCTCACAAATTAATAGATCTAGATTTGGGCGGCTTCTGGGTGAGTGATAAGCAATTTACCTCTGCTAGATTCCTACTTTTGCTTAATTACCCTAAATGAATTAACACGAATTAATGAAGGGCATATTTTGTGGGTTCCGTTTTTCACTTCCTCGGTAGATGGAAGTTTTGCCATTGCAAGAGGGGCCTGAATCGATCAGGCGTCAGCTGTTGCAATCTGTGGATTATATCTGTGGCAAGCCATTAAAGGGGGTTAATTTTTTTTAATTTCTGAACACATTAGAATGAATAGCATCGTTTTCAGTAAGATATTTAGAGTTAGTAGTGTTACAGTCTGGATAAAATGTACAGCGAATAAATACTAGCCTTCGGACGACAGACTTTTTTTGCTGGAGCCGTGTGCTTAATTCCGAATTTGGAGTTAGAAAAACAAAACGTTGCCTATGTGTAGTCTTGTGTCTTCGAAATTTGGCCTTACAATCTGTTTGAAGTCTGGTTGATCATTTTAACTTAACTCTAAAGGCCAAAATAAATGCCAATCGGTTTTAAAACCGAAACGATTAGCACGACAACAATCCGAGCTTTACACACAATTTACTAAGTGACGAAGTGGAGGTTCTTTTTCGTTGACATGGTTCAAAATGATCCAGTGAAACCTCGCATTACTTCAAGGCTGTTGCGGTGATGCCAAATACACACCGGGTGAGGTCGCTTTACGAATAGGCAAGCTCTCACCAGAAAACCTACGTTCTTTTAAAAGCAATTAGTTACACAGAGGAAAACATTTTTATCCTCATGAGTTCTTGCAGATCGATCGAACAACCACATAGGACTCATTCCTAGGTTCAGTTTGATCTAGTAAAATTTTTCGAAGTAAGACTAACCGCCTAATTTTGTAGCGGAAACACCAAAATGGGTATTTCTAAATGTCATTAGTTCTTGTCTTTGAAGGTGTAAAAACAGGGTCAAAAAGGATTTCCTCCCAAACACTAACAATTCGTGAAACCGAAAAGCATGGATAATTTTATGGACGTACCTGACTCGAGAGAAAACCAGTATCCATTTTTCTTGTACGCACAATTATTCAGTGACCCTACTCATAGTTGGCAATGTGAATAACCTCAGAAATCAACACAGACATGAATAAACAGTGATTAATCAACTGTCGTTTAAGTTTACCAAATTTTGAAATGTTTATTATTGAGAAATTCCCCTTGTATTCCAAGATCGAGAAGTAACTCAGTTAATATAATTTTTTAGCTGGTGGACGACTTTAGTGTTTATGTTCGATTTGAAATCAATCGAAATACGACACTTTTTCGTAATATTAATCAATTTTGCACTCTCCAGCATTTAGCTAGTTTTCAAATTTCGTTTTTGTGAAATCCGCGTGATGTCTTACCAACGAAATCCGTAGAGCAGTTACTCACAGAATCAAACCCTTTGTAATTAATTTTTAGAGAAAAATTACGATTTCAGTGGGTGCTGTTGGAAAATATTTCGCCTCAAATGCTTTGGTTTTTGCAAAGACACGTGGCCTGGTGTTGCCAAGGTGTTCGATAATGCCTTTTGACTGATCAAATTCGTTTATTTTGCACATACTACTCCACTGTGGTTACTGCATGGCCACATGGTAAAAGCCAGTACAGGATTGTTCCCTTACAACTCCACTACATACATTACAACGATTTAGTTTTATACAAACTAGCCCCTGCCACAGATACTGCTCTTTCATATCCATACACCAAGTTCCTTTTCTATTGATTCGTCATGCACAAGTCAGTTTTTATTTTCAGCCATGAGTTAATCCAGAAAGGGTCCATATTGTTGACAGAGAGAGAAGGCAGTGAAAGCACAATTTTTTCTGCTCCGTTGAGTGAAAACTTACCAACTTCGTGAATAGAATTTCGCTACGTACCTAGGCTGCACCTCGTCAAACTTCAGTCAAATTATCAACACGTAGTCTCTCAGCCATCTCCATTTGAATATTCATAAATCTAGGATAAATTCGCTGTCAGTGCCGGAATGTCGCTCGGAAGGATTTGTGTCGTATCGATTAAAACCACCATTTGGAAATCGATTCAGTGAATTCTTATCTACCATGTGAACAGGAGCGTGATGTACAAAAAAAGTTTAGAATATTTTTGTCGCACTTCCAGCATTTCATCCTACTTTTAAACCAATAAAATATAAGATAAAGAAAATGTAGCATTTCTTTACCCGGTTTGAAAATTAACCCTGAACTTATTTAGACAACTTTCAATTAATAATATGATTAAAAGGAAATACGATTCTAATCAAAAGTGCACTCTTCTACCATGGCAGTTTCCATAAAATAAAGGGAAAATGGCTCTTTCTGAAATGCTACCTCGTATTATGTTAAATGCAGTTTCAGGAAAATTGAATAAAGAGTAGATTGGAACGCAGTAGGTCGGATATTTAATAAACAAATGGTTGGTCGGAATGGGGGTTTGTAAAAACACGGATCCCACGAATCCAAATTAAACAACACAAGAGAGAATGCCTAGTGGTATTCGAAAACGTGTGAGGCGTTTTTGTCCAGGAGAAGTTCTTTTATCGGTGTAAATAAACTTAAAGCTCAACGACCGAAAAGCTCGGTATACAGTTGGAGATGTCAATCGCATTCAAAAAATGGCGTGGATGCATGTTTATCAGTGAGGCTACATAAACAAACCATGCTACAGAAGACGGACCTCGTTAGGACGAATTAACTAGAAGTTGGACTCTTATCCGTACCTTGACAGGATAAGTCGTTTGTCAAGCATATAAATTTGATAATTTATACAACACGGTTCCCCTACCAGTCCTCAATCATGTAAAAGGCCCCCTTTTAGTCTACGTACAGCTTTCGTTTTTTCAATTTGTCGGTCTATTGACAAGCTCAAATCGATTATTGACAGGTCAACCGCAAGCGGGCCTTTCACAAATGACGTGACCTCTGAATGCCACTCCACAAGTCTTCATCATGACCAATAGGAATCGTGTGTGTCACAGATCGTCGGTTTACCTCCGAAAAGAGAGATGATTCAGGTTATCATAAGATGACTTAAAGTTCTGCTAAGATGTTTACATGGCCGAGCTTTCACTTTCTGTGTGGTATGCACTAACACTGCGTTATTCTTCCCCCGAATGAAATCGAAACAACACAGAATGCCCACACTATTAGAATATCCTTCTCCCTCACCTTATCACCAAAGAACTAATACCAATCAGAGCTCTCATTCACGTGCCTGTAGTTAGGTGATAAATTGCTTGAACTCTTCTAAACACCGAACTCGTAGCCATCCTACGCATATACATCCAGATGATTTGCGGAGTTGAAAAGAAATCCATTGTAATATTTGTCATGGTATTCCCCGCAACTCTTTGTTTTACTACAATGATCTCTGTTAGAAGACTGTTCAGTTCGCCCCCCAGCAGCAAGCATCTAAAATACACTTACTGTTTGACATTTAACATTTTCGCTGTTTATTATTGCAATATTTCTCATTTTGGATAGCACACGAATTTCCTTACTTTCCGGGTCCTCTTTGTTGTTCTTCCATCCGACGTGTCTGTCTGCTAAAGTTTAAGCTGCTATTGTTATTTGCACCTACAGTACCAGAATATTCAAAGATCATCCCAAACGTAGATACGAGGTTTTCGGAGCAATGGCCTGCCTGTGCCTCTGGCGCCAGGCAAGACATCTTTAATCGAAGCACTAGACATAATGCAAAAGTTTATACCAAATGTAAGATTAATACTCATTACGAAGAACAGGGGGTGAGTTTCCACGAAGTTAAATGCTGAGTTAGACTACAACCTAGTTGTCCAAGGTTTACTTTTGTAATAAACAACAGTAACATACTTTAATCGCACGCTGTGTTACAATGCGCTCGACACTTTTAGTATCCAGATATAGATACATTTCCATATTATCCCTTTTAAATCTGAGGTAAGTGAAATACCTCCTGAAAACCTCTATTTATGGAAGGAAGGCTTCAGTTTTG
Source organism: Mesocestoides corti (assembly GCA_900604375.1). Lineage (NCBI taxonomy): Eukaryota > Metazoa > Platyhelminthes > Cestoda > Cyclophyllidea > Mesocestoididae > Mesocestoides > Mesocestoides corti. The sequence goes on from UXSR01005476.1 coordinate 38,618, forward strand.
AAGCTCGACCTTGTGGTTACAGTCTGGGCACACTATCTCAATTCAGGAATGAGTCATGCGGTACGTGATCATCCGAGCAGACTGACACAACTTGACTTTGTATCTCAAGCTGTGAGTGCATACTTTAGCATACTATCATTTTATCTAACTTTCAATAAACCTTTTCAGTAAATCAGGCGGGTGGTTGCTTTGCTCGCTGAGTTACGATTCTTTGGACAGCAAATATCGGTCCTTTAAAATAGAGATTGGTCCAAACCACATCCGTTAAGTTATAATGTATTTGAACTCGCTGTTGTTTGTCCAGACAATAGAGACCGAATCTCTCCAAAACCAAGTGTTATATATTGAGTCCGTGAACCCTTTTCCACAGCTCAAAAGTTCAGAAGGTAAAAAGATGAACAGAGTATTAACAACTGGACAAACCAAACACATCAAGTACAACAGTAGTCAAACGATGTGGCGTTTTCGGCCACCTTGGACACCGCCTTAAAGGAAAAGTCTGAGAGCATGAGGCTTAAAAACTCCATTAGATTAAGGAATTTTTCATGTAGCGTTAGGGGCCCAGTATACATCGTAAGGTGATCGGCTTGTGTTCTTGGTAAGAACCAGTGATCTGACACCCAAATTGGTGAATTACACTCTCTAAGTAACAACTTTACAAATCTCCAATTTGTGAATTTCGGGGTCAAAAATCAATCCAGTCTTTACAACTTACAACAGTGTTGTTCTAAACTGGTAGTTTGGCTAGCGAACGGCTCGTTGTTCCTCACCTCATGTGCACAACAGTTTGATTGACAGCTAAGGGCGCAAACACACACACACACACGCACACACACATTAAATTAAATTAATTTCATGCATGCACAGCCACACATGCCCGCAACAAGTATGACCCATCCTGAATCCATGACTGCACACCGAACCGATGTGTTTGAATATAATCGCAGAGACCGATGGTGTGCACGTGTGTGCTTTACCCGGCAACCTATAATCCATAGTGAGAATGAACAGGCCGCGATTTTGGGCTAAGAATAATTGTAGGTGAAAGAAACCCGTAGACATCGTTGGCAGGAAGATACATCCACCACTCCAAGCTGATAGGCCTTGGTTCTGAGGGGACGTGCTTCTGCTGCGCCACTCACAACTCAACGAAGCTATTGTCTCCATGGATATCGCTGATGACATCCTCAAATTGGACTAAAAGGTCGTGGCGTAGCATTAGACAGCTGCCAATTCAGGCTGGCAAAGGCTTTGACACACAATCTCTTCAGCTGACAGCTCAGCCAGGAAACGCCTTCAGTTCCTTAAAACTGAAAAGTATCCGATGCATTGGGCGACCAGGCATTGAGTCTGTACCTCGCCTCTATGGTTAACAAGAGTACTTCAAAGCTATTTAATCGTGATTCCACATTAAGGACATCTCTATAGGCCTATATTAGAGGGCGCAACTTAAAATTCGGCTGTGAACACAAGCCCATTTGCACATAAATCTGGTTTGAATGGGTCGCCGGTCGATCATGTTCTGAGTAAGAAAGCAAAAGCATGCGGTGTTGAACTGGTTTCTGCGGGCAGCACTGACCTTCATGATAGACCACTTACCCGGATGCATCGAAGGTAATTCACGACGGTGGGATTGACTCTCAGCCGACGTGACGGTTCAAAACTAGGTGGGTCTTATTGGTGGAATTCCTATGTTCTCCTTTCAATTTAGACGACAATTTCGTCTCTTGTAGTTGGTATTTCTCCCATGCCCAGGGCAAGTTGATGGTTTTGCCTCAATGCCGCTGAAGTGCTGCTCGACTCTCCGCGTTAAAAGGTAAGGAAAAGGAACCACACTGCATCAGTAATGGCGTTCCTCGGGAACTCCTAATTGCGACTGTCATGAACGTCTGTTGATGACTTCGATTGCTTTAACCATTTGGACGCAGCATTTCTAGAGGGTCCACATAACCACAAAGACTGGGTTTCGGCGTAAAGTAGAGGATGCGTCTGAATCGAAAGAGGTGTCTAGCTTCCTTGTGGGGGTTGCAACACACGCAAATCTACTAGACTTGCTGAGGGTCCAGTATTCAGCCAGAACAAATGCGAGTGCTCTTTTATTGCTGTGCACAATCGTAAAGGCCACATAAGCCATAACTCAAAGTGTTTCATTCACCGGGTCGCTGAATCACCAACACACAGCAGTGGAAGCAAGACGAAAGAACAGGGGAAATAACAAATCGTGAAAGTCGAACTAGTTAACAAGACGATTTACTGCCAGCCTAACAGCTGCCCTTGGTGTTCCAGTAGAGCAAGCACCTCGTGACATCTGCTAGCATCAGGTTTGAATCCTGACTAGTACTGGCTCTTCTTCGAAAAATCTATGTATGGGCTTTACATAGAATATACTAAAGTGCCACGCTTAAGTTACAATGATACCTTCAAAAGTTACGTCTTTGTGGTTAAAAGAATACTCGATCTGTTGGCTTGACTAGGTGTAAAAACGACATATTACCTGGTGTCGGATAACCACCGTGAACGACACCCTTTTTAATCCATGGGTTTGAGAAAATGTTTGTAATGGACTTGTCATTTTGATGGTTTGCCTAGCTTACGCTCGCTCTCAACTTGTCAGAATTGACTTTCTTGGCCAGATATGAGTTATTTAGAGAAAGACTCAAATATGAAGCAACCACAGGATCGAGCCTTTAAACTAATCACACTTTTCAAAAGGAACGCGTAAACTAACGGATCCGAATAATAAGCCTCCGTAGGCTTCACGTGCCGTTTAATGACAGATGCTATCAAGTGTGACATTGCTTTTCTTCATGTTTTTATTGAACGGAAAGACAGCCTCCACGGCTGCAGTATGTATCATTAAAGGAAACCGCCATGAGCTACGAGGCTGGCAACGACTGCAGAACTGTGGCGTGTTTTCTTGCGTCGACGATGCGCAAAAGGCTTGCCTGTCACTTCTCTTGCCGTTTTGTCCAGGGCGTGAGAGAACTAGCCGACGTGAGAGCTGCTCAGTGTAGATTAGGCAGGCTGCAACTCGTCTGTTGTGGTAATCACACACGTCTAAACATACTCAATAATGTGAAATGTTTTATTTAAAAGACACCATGCCTCACATACTAGGTTTCAATTCAGCACAATGTTAATTCACTTTACCACATTCTTAGGCCTCCACTTTCCGCGAAAATCCACACCCCACATTCCCTACTTAAAATGACACCAATTTTCTGTACCCTCTGTCTTCCTCGTCCAATTCCTGACTAATTTACGCCTGACTGAACTTTTTCCTGGCTTCAGTGGATGTTGTGTGCACTTTTCTGCCTTGATATCTTTCAGCTTTCATTTTGTTTCAATCTTCTTTTTTTTCCTCCACACCTTCAGTTACTTTTTCGTTCAATTTCATGGAAACGGTGCCACAGATAAAAATCCAACTCATTTTCTACATTTCATGTAGATACCTGACTAAATGCATAACGAGCAGAACCTTGGTACTACCTAAGGAGCTATTAAAAAGCGCAAAACCCCAGTAGCAAAAGCATGGAGTCAAACCCCAGCGCTCATGGGCCGGAATGGGCTCTTCGGGGCCCTCGCAACACCGTTGGTTGGCTGCCCACGCGCACAGCTGATGTCCGTGGATTTGCATTGGTGAAGACATGCGTTGCGCCTATGAATGAATAATTCAAAGCCACCAATAGAGGAGCGGAATCAGCAATCACATGCGCGCACGCACGAAGTGAAATGCACACAACACTGGGTGGCACTCGCTACACACACCGAGAACGTTTGAGCAGTATCGAACACTGTGCGCGAGGGCAAGAGATGTCTTAGGACTCACGTCATCTCTGTGGATTATTTATACACTACCAACAAGCTTTTACAAAAACCCAATGCCTTTCAATTTCTTCCAAACCATTTACATGCCTCCCACATCCTCTGGACTACATATACTGCCGAGGTTCCCGGTTCTTCTTCTTCTGCTTATTCTAAGCTCACGGTTACCAATTACAGGTGAGTACACAACTTCTCTGCATGCACAACTAAAATCAAATGGGGTAAATTGACTTACTCGTTTGCCTTATTGTATTGCCCTGAGTTTCACTTTCTGGTACCAGCGATGCCATCGCTGCCTGTATCTCTAATCTACCAAGTGCCTAATCCTTTAAGTGGCCTATCGACTTCACTTGCAAACCAAAGTGTCCTCTGGATTATCTAACTTACAGTGGTTTTATAACTACCGTTGACAGGATGAATACTTATCGTTAGTGAACAATGCCAGTGAAGTGTGCGAAGGGTCATTTTTCATAAATCGACCGTCAACTTGCATAACAGCACTAGTAGCCATTAAAACGCTTTAAACACGCTGTGTGCGTGCTTCCTCCAGGCAGGAGCCGTAGAGAATGCTAAATCACCTGTGCAGGTTTGTGCCTTTTGATCCAATCGAAACAGCTGTTGGTTGCGAACAACCACAGCTGATGTGCACTTTGTAGCTAAACACCTCAAAAGGGTGTTCACTTTATTCTCCGCTTCGAAATTCTGATCCGACCCTTGTTTTGCCCTCGAGGCATCGGCAAAATGAGAAGTAAACACAGCACACTGCTCTGCTTCTCTAGCTCTCTCGGTGCTGACAACAACAGCCAGCGTGTTCTTGGGTCACTGCAAAGAAGAGCGCACATTCTGCACTGATTGATTAAAAGCATGAAGACTGTTTGATGGCGGTTTCCGTCAGCGCAAGAATTCCTCGTTGTTTGTGGTGCTACTGAGTCAAATCTGGGCAAATTTTTCGTTGTTTTAACATTGAGTCGAATATGGAAATGAACTAGAAGGTTAGGCTAGGGTGCTTAAGGTGAAATAAACCTTTATCACCAAGAACAGATATTGATTTTCGTTCCCAGTTGTCGTCATTGTCAGTGGTGATTGGTAAATTAAAAGGAAGCATAGTGGTGATACGGTTCATCTTGATAACTGGATTTTCCGTTGGCGGGGATCTGCTGTTGCTGCCGGCCATTCGTTTCATTGGATTCAAACCCTTTCACAACACACCAATGACGCGGTTCAGGATTTAAAGCCAGCCCTGTTTAAAAACTGTTGCCTGTGAGTGGTTTAAAACACTATGAAGACACAACAATTGGTAGTCTACGTTGTAGGATGTTTTTCTTTCTGATAGACTTCTCTTCATAACAACAAAGTCGCCTTGTTGTATCAAAAAATAAAGAAGGCAAAGTACAAAGTTTAAGGAAGAGGCCGGAGACACCTCTCCACACCGTGGTGAGGCACGGGTCAGGTCGTGAATGGAGCACATTGTCGGGCAGAGGCCACCGTTCTGCTAACAGGCGACCACAACTACCTCTTGTGACCTCATGCAACAGGCTACTTTAAGTTCTGCCGGCAATAACGTGTTCCGGAGGTTCCCAAGACAGATCGCATTGTGTGCGGCGATCCGATTGAAAGGTTGATAAAGTCGAGTTGGATTTGGCACTCTTACCCCCACATAACGAAGCCGTCAAATTACTAAAAATATGCACAAACACATGCACTGCCTTGTTGTCGCCTTGACTTCATGGTTATCAAAAACAGCTGTTTAGTAAAGCTGGTCTTAGTTAAACAATGCAGAGGATTTTCCGCATGCCTCGTGGGGAGTGAAATTCACCCTCTTAATTGAGGCAGCTGCCTCTGCTCCACACGCACAAAAAGCAGACCACTACTAACCACACTGAGGCCACAAATGTAAATGATGAATGAATCGACTTACTTTTTCGCTCTTCTAGGAACACGCTTCCACTGACACGTCTCTTCAGTTTTTGTTTATATGTAATGGACGCAAACTTCACCTTGTGCTATTAATCAAGCATGGAGATAAAAATTGAACAACCACTCGTGTTTGTCAAAGTGGACCTTTTTTGTCCTAGTTCCTCCTTTCGTGTTTTTCTTCGCAAAACGCTTTTGTCCTTGCTTGGTTGGTTGGTTTTTCCGTGGATGTAAGTATGACCCCCACATGGTGGCGCTTTTTGAACTCAATACCCGGACCGTTGTCAGAGGGGCCACGGGTCAATGAATTGTTGCCAACACAGACAACGATGCACCCAGTCAGATGTGGGTCGTTGCCATTTCGTGTAAGGCGATTCTAGTTGCTAGCAGTACATAATCTTGTTCGTCACTTCTACTATTTTTCCAACAACAGACCCAGGAGCCCTATGAGCAACAATTCCTGTTTCCCGTCAAATACATTGGTGGGCTTTTGCACTCTCACGAGAAACTGGAACTTCCTTCTCAAATAAATGTCGGAATGACACATCGTGGCTTCAAATTGGTTATACTTTATCCCCTACCAAAACTTGGAATAAACGAGAAAGGTATTAATGTTGAGGTCCCAAATCAGGAGAGTGTAAGACGAACCTAAACACTTAAACCATAGTGTAGGTGTCCTCAATGAGCGCTGTTTTGGTGGAAGACATTGTACCGTTTGTTAACAACCGTTAGCATTTCCGCCTCGACAGATGTTTCCCAACTTGCGAATTGGGGACAGAGTTTTTTGCGATTCCGTTGTCTTATTTTGTGTCAAACATTTACAGAGCGATGCTTCTTCGTGACCCCAATACCGCAATAAATTGAGTTTCATTAGATCACTGTTGATCTATTTCAAGTTTGAAGAGATTTTTCCTTTTCGAAATCTCCGGTGACCGAACATCGCTGGGCCTCAAGAGGCCAATCATTTTCACGTTTTTCTAACATTATCTATCCGAGCAATAAATACGGCGTTTCACATTTTATGAATGAAAAATTTCTGGTTGTTTCTTCAGAAGTAAAAAGACATAGGGAATTTTTACAACATCAAAAGCGAAATGCTGCTAATATACTTTTAAAAAATTATTTAATCACTCGATTGCTTATTTTCTATCTTCGGATATTCAAGGACAACACTTCAAGTAGGTTTCATACAATTTTCTAAACTTGTGTACAATTTTTTTAAACTTGTGCATTGTTCAGAAAAAGGCAATCTCTTTGTACACCTCATAAATAAAAAATTTCCTCAAACTTTTCCGATGACTGAGAACAATAGAGCACTGCCCATTCAAAGAATTGTTTCACCTTAAAATCAACCTAGCAATTTCTGTCCGACATCATTTTCGCTCTCCTGGAAATGTTTAATATTGGCTGAACAAATGTGCCAAGTTCCCGAATTTTTGAACTATTAATCAAGTGAGACGTCCTTCAGGGCTTTTCGGCAAGCCTTCAATTGGGAATCTATCTCAAATTTTACCGTCCGACCCAACTAAATTTGTGGGAACTTTAGTGAAGTAGACCTTCATTTTCGTGTGTGAAGAGTTACTCCACGAATCCCACATCATCGTGAGTCCAGCGCGCTCACGAAATGAAGCAGGTCGGACAATTACTGCATGGTACCCCTGTCCATTAAGGATGCCTTTTCAGATTAATTGTCACTGTCCCTCCCATATGGGCCTCCGTTGCTAGCAGCCCATCCCTGTGTGAGAAGAAGCCCGACTTTTCTCGCAGTAGGACTAGCCAATTACGACGGCTAATTTGCTTATCTCGCCTGATCAATTAGCGAACCGTCCCATGCTAGACAGTGGAGATTGATCGTCGTACCTGTGCTTGTGGCAGCGACTGAACCTAATCACATTTACATACACTTATAGAGACCCTTCGTGCCGTTGTGAAGCCCAGCAGCAGGAGAAAGGGATGCGAATGGGGCGCGGGGAGGAGGGGGCGGGACAAATGATGATTTATTCCAAGTGGTACGCACACGTTACGTGCTCCTGAATATGCGTGTGTGTGTGTGTGTGTGCCAGTGCGCCTTTCTGTTCGCATGAGTCATCCAACCAGGAGACTTCGATTGCTTCAGGGTCCAAGCGAACACGTCCCTTAAGCCTTTTGAAAGTTGATCTTAGCCCTTCATCTTTGCTGAATTGAGATGACAAGTCCCCAATTTTCGTGTAGAGGGCGGTGGCTGATAGTCCGGGCAAATTGCGACGCCCACTGTGGCGACACGAGCAGAATCCCTCTAAAATGCTGTGTAACAGTGGGGTGGATTCTTTGCGAATCTTCATATTTTGCCTTGCCATGTCCGTGCGGACGCCAGGTGCAAAATCCGTGAGATTGGTGTTCGCTTTTTGTGAGTTGATACAAGGTCCATGATTACGGTGTACTTCGAAATGGCGTATTTTTTCAACCATTGTCATCGCCACAGCTACCTCAAACAGCGAAACTTTCAACTTCTGAATTTTTGGTAGGCATTTGGCTCCAGCTACCATGAAAAAAGTACTTAGCCCCAATAGCTGGATATCTCTGTGTCCACGTGTTGACTGAGTGCGCGCTGTCATCACGTTATGTGTGGACGTGCTCAAGGAACACTTTGATTTTTCTTCTGTCAGGAAATTTACATCACCCTTAAAAACACCGCTTCTGATTTCTGCACATTTATCTGACCTGCGCACTCACACAACGCTGCCGTGACGGCAAAGTTTGGTTACCACATTTTGGTCCAATTTAGGAAATCACACTAGCTTCCTGCTAAAACATGTTCATCTGACCATCTTCTTGGTAAATGGACAACGGATTCAAGGGAGCAGGCCCTGAGAGTATACCCGTTTTCATCTTCTCAGCCGGATTGTTTAGGGTTAATTAACTTGGTTTCACTGTGAGGTTAGCGTCAAACCACCCGATTGTCTACGGCTGAGCATAATGAGAAGAGTTCATGTTAAGGGGCGCTTGCTCGTACACTTCAGCACAAATGCCGTGGCTTTGACCCGAGGCGAATCGTGTAACATGACTTCACGATAAATGCCTGGCACAAGTAGCACATGCCTTCTCAGTGACTCATCTCCATGTTTAGGACTCTCGAAATAGCACTGAGCAGGCTACATCAATGTTTTAGGATGACGTATTAGTTGTGGAAATTTTTGTGAACAGATGAGGTATTTCTAGCTTAATTGATAACGTGAATGCCTGGGAAAATGTGGTCCTACGGACTTCCCGTGGAGTAAGTGAAGATGTGAATTGAGTTCATGTATTTTATGGAGCTGCATTGAGTAAGTAAGTCGAATGTCATTGGCTCTCCTTAAACAAGGTCAAACAGACAATTTGTGTGCAACATTAAATTGCATATGACCCGATGCTGTGAATCGCCAATCTACGAGGTGTTTCGGAAAGTAAAAAATATTGAAATGTTTCAAGGAGTTAGGGTTGGCATCAGTTGCTCTTCTTTCGAAACTGCAATTCAACGATAAACTCTGAGAAGGTGTTCGTTGCTTTGGTGTTCTGGTTTTCTTTACCGGCCTTGTGGAACATCGTCTAGTCCGTTCAGTTTCACCGAATAGAAAATGTAACCAATAATATACTACACCTACAACGAAGCACAGTCACCGTTTTGGTTACTGATAATTTCAGGGGACGACCGTAGAAACAGCTCCACTTGTCGATAGCCTAACTTTCCAAGCCTGGAGTCTGCGGTGTTATGCTTTTCCTAATATTTCCAGTCTATGATTATGTAAAATATAGTAAAATTTTGGGGAAATCGGACTGACACAAGTGCTTTGTCAATGATTGAATCTCTCGTTCAAATACACCGCTTCTGCCAGTTTTGTTGCATGATTTGTTCGAGTAGTAGTTTGATGGATCGAATTAGTTCGTACAAATTCTTTTGTGGACAGTTGCGAAACACTGGTTAAAGGCAAGTCGACAGTAGTAACCTAGCTCCCAGGCAAAAGAAGGAGGTCCACTTCAACCCGAGGGCCTGACAACCCCGTGGTGGGTTTCTGCGCATTTTGGTGCAATCAAATACAGGTGCAATAGTGAGTCACGCCGTACGTGTAAGTGTGTGGGGCGATGCCGTGTACAGTGGCCCCTCCCCACCCCTCTTCGCCATTCTCCCAATTCGACATTAACTGGAGCACTTGGCTTTATGAAGTGCTTGTGCGTGTGTGTGTGTGTGTGTGTTTAATCGCACGAGCGGTCACAACACCCGAGTGGGTTTTCGTCGTTCCGTTCTAATCTAATGACCCGCACAGCTATTTAGTGCTACTCGAATAGATTCAAAAGAGTCCATATGTTGCTCTTTCTTGTCATCCTTTACATCGTAACTATCGTCCTCTTCGACATTATCTGGTTACCAGAAGACTAAATGTTACGAAAGTTATAAGTGGAAGGATGAATATGCGTGTTCAGCAACAGTAAATGTTTATTTATTCTAGTATAATTAGCGTTTTTATAAGTAATTTTAACACTTGTATTTGTTCACGGTCGGCAAACAGCAATTGCCACTCTCCATATGGCACCATTTTGAGATGCCAAAGCAGCTACGTGTGAGCTGTTGGTCACTTTTCTCGTTCTTACAATGTTTAGAAAAGATATCTTTAGACTCTTCTGCTAAATACTACATGGATCAGGCTAAGCTACATTGTTAAAGCTTTGGATGACTTTGCTATGCTCACCCAAGCTGCTGGCAGTCCGACATTGCAGTCTGCAAGACATCAGTAGAAAGATTACGTGCTCACCAAGAGGGCATCAAAAAGGCTTCCATGTTTGGTGCCTTTCCTCCTGACTAATTACTCCTGGAAAAATTAACTAATTAATCGGAAGACAAAACTGCAAGAGGAATTCGTGGCACAAAGCAAATCGCCCCTACGGACTCAGTAGGAATGTGGGTCGTCTAATAAAGTGGGGTGCCGATATATGTGGCGGCGTTTGAGGGACGGTGCAAACACGCCCCGCGCTCGCGCACGCACTGACGTTGGCGCGCACACACACAGCTGTTTGCGCATATCAGCGCTCGCAGTGGACGCCTCGGTGTTGTGCACACTCGCATCTTTAATGGAATCACCTCCTACCAGCAGATTAGCCCGTGCTAGGAGGTGGGATAACTGCCTAACCAGTGTTGGGGGAGGGGGCTAGGGCAATGGCATCCAGTCCTTATTGATTGATCGATGGCATTGAGGCTTGGACCTGCCTTTGATCTGCCCCGCCCCGAGCTTGTCTCGTGCAAAGTCTGGCGCGGTTGTCGAGACGGCCTTTTATCACCAGCCCGGGACGCCGACAGTGTGGCGAATTGTGGCACCGGTGATGGATCTATTTTGCGTGTGTTAGAGCCTTCTGTGAATAAAAAGGGAACTTGCAACATCCTACTGTTGCTGAAGCAGTTGTCATTCATTGTAGAAAAAAAAACTGTGTAACTGAAATTTAATGCGTAATTTCAGTAACAGTGGGGGCTAACGAATTTGTTTTTATTCAGCCAGATTATTCATATAACCACAAATTTCCTCTTAGAAAAGAGGCATGAGAAGACTACACCGGGAGACACTGGTTGTAAATGGGGCTCACGCGTTTTAATTTCAATGTGCTCCATGACCTAAATTTCCTTGTTATCCTTCCAGACCTATTGTGCTTTCCATAACACCATTGTTAATGGGTGCCGGCGTCGAGAACCGACCTTAATTATTGACATTCCGGTTTGATTCCGTCGGTTTTGAGGCCCCCATCAGAAGTGGGCACTTTTTCTCCTAACCTTCTTGTAGTTTTTTTTTTGAGAACACTGCTTAATTCCCACCTTGGATCACTTCGTTATTATTATTGACAAGGAGGAGCATTTTCTAGATCTCCTGTTCGCACGCTCTTCCCTTGGCGGCTGAAATTGGTTCGAATTCAGGCCAGTAACCCATCGTAGATAAACACAGGCCATTGGGCGGGGGGTGGGGAGACAATCCTTGGATAAACAAAACCGCCTGCGGCCATTTGCACGCACATGGTATCACTTCGATTGTGTCTGATTATCTGTGTTTATATCTTCGCGCTTGGCATGTACTACGGGTGATTGATGGGTTGACCGATTCCGGTACGGATGCCTCAGCACAGTTTCAAGCCTACCAATCGTCAGCAGGACTTGCCTTCTAACCTTGTCCATTTGCCGTGGTGACGCCGCAGATGAATGGGGGTGCGAAGGTTGGGGGACGACGGAGAGGTCCGGCCGTTTTGATGACAATCACCCTCTACTAACACCGGAGACTCAACGACCCGGTCTTGTGAAGCAGATGAACCAAGTGTATTCTACCATCGGCAGCTGATGAAGCGTTTTAACTCACTTGGTCCGTATTTTGTTCGAGGGGTTGAGCTGAACCAGCACAGCACCTCGAGATGTGGATAGGATGCTTTTTCTAACGAACCTTATGTTGACTAACTCCACGTCATCAAATACCACACGAATCTAGGTCATCGCATTGATAGGAATTGGGAACCCATTCACACGCCTGTTTGGCTTTTACCCTTGTTTGTCTAACAGCCTTAGTTCCAATGAATACGGGAAATTGTACGGACTTATTGACAACCATCAATAGAAGTTCCAAGGTCCTGATTTAGTTTCTAAAACAGCTTTTCCCAAAATAAGTAATTCAGTGCGAGTTGAAATTAGGGTGGACATAGTTAAATATGCGCACTTTCTGCCTTAAATAGCCGAAAGGCTTCTGATGACGATGATTAATAAAGGTAGGAAAAACGCGTGCCTGTTCTCGCGTGTATGACTGAGCTTCGTTTAAGCTGGCGCATGGTGGTCACTACTGTTCGCGTGTGTGCGCGTGTGTTCTTTGTTTTTAAAACCGAGGCTGTCACTCAGGTGCATACGTATGAACGCGCGTGCAAACAGCACAAAAACAAATTCCAAGGTCATTCCAATTCTACCTGCTCTGCTTAGTTAGAACTCTGAGCAGGGCCTAGGGCAGCTATGACTAATTTCCAGGCTTGTACACTATGGTTAAAACCTCAAGAACACCAAAGAGATTCTCCCGATTTACCCCCCACAGCCCCCTTAGATGTTTTTTTTTGCACTTGCATGCAATTCTAGCCATGTTCAAAGCTCATAGCTCAATAACGAAAAAAGGCAGTTATGAACACAATTGTTATGGAAGCGGTCATTCCAAATTCATAGACTATTAACAAAATGCATTTGGAACCCCTCTGTATGTGGAAGTGAGGATACACTGGGTGATAGAGCAGTTATGGTTTCGTGAGGTTGACTACCACAAGTTACATTTGAAAACTCTTCCCTTAGTTGTAAAATTCAACTACCTACTCACAGGTATCTGTTTATATTTGGAGAAAAAGCCAAAATAAATTGAGTTTCCCCGAGGCTTAAATGGAGGTGGGGGTCACATGTAATTGAAAGAATTGATGCTGAGGACCTAGTAACGTGTCTCCATGACGCGTCAATTGCAAAGCGATGGTCAATGCATGATACTAACAGTTGAATCAGCCCACATGCGTCGGGATCAAGTGTCGGTGTCGGTGAATCTTTTTCAGTTGCATTCTGTTGGTGTAAATAGGGGAAGCAGTTATCTGTGAAGCACATTTTCTTGATCACAAAACCCTTCAACCGGACTGAAGCTAGCTGTCTGTGATCTGTGCGCCTTCATGCTAATGCATTAACTCCCTAGTGCAAGACGCGTTTGTCTGGTATGTGGTGTAATCAGACATAATGGACGTGAGTCGGCTCGACAAAGAACACGATTAATTAGCCTGACTTTTGCCCTGGGCCGCCGCGTCTTCAGATTTGAACATTTCCAACCGTTAATTTGCTGTTTGAAGTTAGTGCGTCACTGCAACGCACGGCCAGAATAGCATCCGTTAATCCTGTCTGGGTGCAAAGCCAACGCGCACAATCCTGGTGGCCTTCAACTACGCCTTTACAAGCAGCATGTTAGAGTGGAGTGAGCTGAGTGATTCGAGGTTTCTTTTTGTTGTTCTTAAAATGTACTGGTTAGCCCAAATCATCCGTTTTATCTTCTTCATGAAGGCTACGCACCTGACTTCCATAAAACTATGACTGTGATGAGTTAGTTTATCTGTCGTAATTCACAACTACGGCTTGTGGCGTGTGATGGAACGAGTAGGCTACACCACAAGGAAGCGTCATTGAACCAACACAGGGACCAATTCCTCAAACAGTCCAGTTTCATTACTGTCGGTACCAGAGTGCGAGAAAGAAACGAACGATTGCCTCATTATGTCCACGTGACGATAGATTGTTGAACTCGTCAGTCACTTCTGCAGATTGCAAAGGGCTACACTCATATCCCTAGGGCGAAACTCGAATCAGTCCAACTTTTTACGTGAACTGACTTGGTATTTTGCAGTCTAATTTAATTTACATCACAATAAATTTCCATCTTGAGCAATTTGAAAGCCCTAATTTTCTTTCAAACGCCTATGTTAAATTATTATGATAAACACTGGCTCTTTGTCATCCATTAGAGTCTCATCTATTATTCAAAGCGCTGTCTTCACACAGATTTTTCACCCTAGTAGTCCTGTAATCTCAGTGATTTTCTCCAACACGTGACTAGGATTGGTGGATTCAAGGAATTATCTTTTCAAGGAAGTAGACATGTTTCGTTTTATCGAGGTTATCAAGGCATTAGGACGACGACGACGGCGACGATGAAGCTGAAGGTAAAGACAGGTGTGCTGGGTGGAAATTGGGCCATGCAGGAGGGACTAGTTCAGATACCTTCATAAGCACAAACGACCCAGAAACATCCTACTCCCTTTGCACCCCCTATTTCCGATTGCTGCGGTAAATTTGTCTGTTTTACTATGATGGCCATAGAAGTTCCAGTTATTTAACGAAAAGATTTCACCATTCATGTGTCGTTGTTACAGAGACCTAGGCAACTATAAAGCACAAGTTAAAGGGCCTTAGTATTTACCAAATTTCGATTAAGGCCTTCTGCTTAAGTGGCCTTTACAAATCTAAAGTTTGATTTTGAAACACGAAACTATAATGCTGCTTACCACATACACGCACACATAGAAGGAAAAAAGGAGTATAGCATAACCCTGTGGACTTGTTTACACAAAAAATACAGCCATCTCTCCCAGCAACACAAAGGGGAGAATGTTCTGTCATCGCCTTGACTCCTCCTGTCCCAGGCACCCGGACATTAATCACCTCAGTGTACGCGTCCGAACGCCTTCCTCAAAGGCCCGGACAAACGGCCTCACGGCCATTGTTTCCTTTTCCGCGTGAAGCAAAATTTCATGATTAATGCTCATTTCGTGAAGCAGGGCTGAGTTTGGTGCGTGCACGGAATGATTGAGAGCAGCAGTGCTTGGGGCGCGGTGGTGGCGATTCGCGCGCATGCAGCTCCTGGCGCCAGCACCCCGTCGCGTTGCTACATTCCGACGTGCAATAGAAAACGTCGCCGTTCGAGCCAAGACACACGAAGCGCCTTAGTGGTCAATGGAGGTGCACAGATCAGGGCACTTCGAATCGTCTGGTCGCCTGTGACAGCGATACACAACCCATGTTGGACGCTCTCACAAATACATTTCTCAATCTACACATCTCTTGCATCCAATCTGTGTTAACTCGAAGGTTGAAAAGCGTCATGAATGAATTCCAGCTCACACGTGCTACTATGCCTGTCCTACTCTAGGTCGACTCATAGACTAACATACATGCCGTCGGCGCGCCACACGAGTGCTGGGTGATCGAATGAACTGGCTGCAGTCTTTTTACGTTTAGCCTGAACATAACCGTACACAACAATCATTGAGGTGTCTGGGAGCCAAAACGCTGATGAAAATCGACTTAATTGATAAATTGCAAATTTTGTGTGTGCGTATGCAACTAAGCTTCACATTATCTCTTATTTCGATCCATTTTATCCTACCTTTAAAGATGATAATGAGGGAACGTTTGTTGGCTTTTGATTTCTTAACACAATCATCTCAGATACTATTTCAAATGCATGAATATGCTATTAGCAATCTACAATCGACATTTCTTATTAAGTACATAATCCTAATTGCAGGGAAGCAGTGTGTTGGCGGTAGAACCTTCGGTATTAGGTAATTTTTTGTTTTCTACTCGCAGACGCCGGTAATGCTTGTGACGCCCAACCCTGCAAAAACGGTGCCTCTTGCCGAGAAAGAGACGTCCCACAAAGCATCTACTACGAGCCTCAGAATCGACTTCCCTACGAATGCGACTGTCAATTCGGTTGGGAGGGCGTCAACTGCACCATAAATGTCGACGACTGCAAAGGCAATCCATGCCAGAATGGAGGCCGGTGCGAAGATAAGCCAAACGCCCAATTCGTCTGCCACTGCAGAGATGGTTTTATTGGTGAGCTTGAACATTGTTTTTAACGAAATTTTGAAATCCTTGTTGAAAGCTACGGCCCTCCCCTAATCCAGCTGTAATTAGGAAATCTAAAGAACTCAATTATTGAGAGTTCTTGGGACAGTGTAACCACCTCGAAATGACTTAATTTTTTCGCTTGGACAGACATCAGATTCGTAGTTCAACAGCTCTCTTTGACATCTCTGATTATTGAAGCTGTACGAGTGACCGCAGCGGAACTAGTGCTGAGGTATCTGTGGGATGGTCGAACATATGCTTGGGAAGTTTGAAGCTTGCACTTAAATTGTCTTTGAGTTCAGACTAATCCGTCGTTAGAACCTTGGTATTTATGCCCGTGCATTTCGTAATTTAAAGACTAATGGATTCACATGCCTTGTGCGTTAAGAGGTTGGCTTTAACCAATGTTCTTGTTTCGCCATACTTATAAATTAGTCGAAGACCAATGACACATTTTCATTGACATTGATTAACAAACCCTGCGCGGCTGAACTCATTAGCCGCAAAATCGAGTACGCTGAATGAGCAAGAAGGAAGTCAGTCGCTGACGACACAAACCAAATTTAAGCTGAGTGCAGTCAAATGCTGGCTACGTCACCTGTGATGAAATTGCTCAAATCCACTCAGGGGCCCTTTTGGCGCCTCTCACACTCCTACAAGCACAGTGAGCCATGCAAAAGCACTCCTCCTGCATTACATTGTTGCTTGAGCACTTTGGAACCACTCACGTGGCCCAGTCAGCCTATGTCAGCACCCGTGTTGAGGTTCTGCATGCTATTGATGGCATGCTGTGTTGAAGAATGCAGCGACCGGATTAGTGAGCGTGAATCAACACAAATCATAAGATTCTTTAAGACGCCGGCAGTAATGCAAAGCCTCATGGTTTTCTGCAAGTATTTTATCTTCCGACAGCGACGAAGTTCGGATAAAGCACTAATTTGCTCAACAGTCCATCTTAGACTCAGCTTGCTGGATTGATTTGAGCGCCACTTGGAGCAGTGTTGGCTTAAAAATTGCCCTCATTATTTTCAAAGACAAATTCGCCACTTGATGTTGGTCTTCATTGGTAACTCCAAATGAGGCTTAAACGGATTAAATGCAATCGTGAGGACATGTCTCTCCTACCAGCGTGCTTTAAGTGGAGAGAAAACTGCGCGTACCTATTCATAAATTTGAGCTGGAGGCCTTTGAATGGGGAATACCTGAAGGTAGATTTATGATCAGTTGTGATTTCGCCCCCATGCCCCATTTTTTGCATTTAGGCCAAAAATGCGAGTACCGCGACCCCTGTTTGGATTCGCCCTGCCAAAATAACGGCCGTTGTGATTCCTCGCCACTTGGAGTTTACCAGTGCATTTGTCCGCGATGGTATGAAGGGCAAAACTGTGAAAAGGTAAGTCAAACAAACTCCAGTTTACAGCCTATCTTTCGTCAGTACCCTTTGCTTTCGTATAGAATGAAAAACTTTGTTAAGCCGTTCATCCGCTTTTACGTGCGTTTAAAACTATGATAGGTGAGTATGTACAATCTTGGACTGCTATAAAACTGGAGGTTGTGTATTTTTAGTGACACCTTTAATCATCCTATGTCACTCCTAATGATTTATGCAGCTCTGTGGCCTGGAGAACATGGCGAACGCGAGTTTGGCCGTGTTTTATGGTCTTAACGGTGATTGTTGTGGCCGTTATCCATGAATATTAAAATACTGATGCTGTTTACTGTGATTCGCTGACTCCTGGACAAGCCAGCGACTGGCTGATTGAAAATTCGGATTGATGGATTTCTCGTGTTTTTTGTGATATTTCCGTTAGCGTGTCACGTAACATCGATTCCAGTGACCACTGTTGTCAGAGGTCAAATAAGCCCTGCCCCGTCCCGTCTCCGCTTGAAGCAATGGTGATTAATTAAATGTTGTTTATTCTGCACGTGGATATGACTCATGTCTTACGGGTGACTACCTTCTTCTTTAATATCAGGCTTTTTTTCCAGTTGCTAAAATTAGTTTTGAAATGGTCATGCATTGCTGTGTCTGGCTATTGAAAATGGTGCTTCCAGTTAGTTAGTAGTTAGATCAATGACCATGAGAGGCAAAGTTGGGTTGATCTCTAACCTTTAACTAAGAATTGCTAAAATACATAGACGTGGATGTGTAATTTTTAATCTGTAAAGATGTGTGTTTTGCTGTTTGCCGTTTGCGTTCGTTATTTCCAAGACATTGAAGTGGCTTCGGATCTAAAAAATGAGTCCAAGAAGGGCCGTTTAAGTCTTGCGGTTTGCACGTCTTGGACCTGATGTGCCGGCTATTCGGTAATTCTTCTGCATGCCTATTTCAGGCTAAGATACCTTGCGAATCGACCCACAATCAATGCCGAAATGGCACTTGCGAGGTACTCTATGAGCTCTTCGAAACTCGGGTTCAGAGCCAACCAAAGACGGCGTCCAGAATTTCAGGATTTCGATGTAACTGCAATCCTGGGTGGACCGGCGTCTTTTGCGACCGTGAACTCGACGTCTGTCTGCACCACGAGTGTCAGAACGGGGCCAAATGCGTTGGCGTGGGCAACCATTATCAATGCCAGTGCCCTGAAGGTCTGTGTTTTGTCTACGAATGATGCATTTCTCTTTCCAAACTTTCATTCCCATCAAAATAAGCGCTTTACCTGTATGTTATGTCAAATGGCGGAAATCCTTCATGGAAATGGCGCAGTTCAATAGTCATTAAGGAGTATGAAAAGACAACTAGCCTCTTCCAGGCATACCATTGAAGGCTACAAAAGCCCGCAAATGGTTCGAATGTTTGAGCTGATGCCATTGGCATCACCCAAAAATGGCAAACACCAGTACAAAAAATAATGAAATGCGAGTGTGGAAAAAGTTTGTCGCAGTGGCTAGTGAACCGTCCAGGGAGTTCGGCAGCTCGTTTGGGAGGGGGGGGGGAATTTTGATGAACGATGCAGAGAGTTGCAGCTAACTGAGGTCCTCGTTCAAAACGTAAATGTTCCTAAGCAACTATCGTAACTCGCTTAGTCTTTTAATCGTTTCCAGTTAACCTGCTGATATCGCTTGGTGAATTTGTACAATCATACCTAGAATTAGGGAGGTGAGCTCCCTGCTTCGGCCCTTGCACATTTTGGAATGAGCTTGGTAAACACATGTGTAGGACACAAATTCCGTCAAGTCCACATCTGCTTTACTACCGAGGCTGCCGTGACACAACCTAAGCAAGGGCATCTAGCCATTGATTTCTTGTAGTATGCAGTTGTGAATGCATTTTTGGTGAAGTAATAGAGCATATCCGGCTAAAAAGTGTTTTGCTGTGTGATACTCCTGGCCTCATTGAATACACCTTGCCGGAAACGAAAAAGTTTTCTAGGCACAACGAATTTTTTCAGTAACAATAACGTTTGTAGAACTGAGGATTGCGTGGACCTTCTAATTACGGTTAAAAATTTGACTAAATTTTGAGAACAGGATTTTGATGGAAGGGAGAATGAAATGAATTGATGAGAACACCAGTACGCTAGTGGAAGAGGGTTTCGAGGGGCGTAGGGTTAGGCTCAACCGAAGTCAACTTAGCAGCTGCCATCAGCTGCAGCAACGTGATTGCGGACAGTTACGTTTAGGGGGCTTTTTCGAAGATATTTATTTGGCCTGTGGGGTTGGCAACTCAGGCCGTGCCGTGGGTTGTGCCACTGGGTGAAGTGTTGCAGCCCTAACACTGCGTCGGCGTGTCGTTTGGCCCGTGTCGCGTGCCAGAGTAGCAAGAGTACACAAAACCTCAAAACAGCGTGGCGATAAGGTCGGCGGCACAACCCCACCCACCCACCCGCTCTTCTCCATCTCCCCTTTCCCCTCTCAGCCACACCCTGCACTTCCTGCTGCGCTGGGCCCCTTGAGATCCACCTCAATGACTGGGCAGCAGTAGGCGATTAGGCGTCAACTCTGGCCAATCTTTTAAGTATTTATAAATCAGCTTTCACGGTGGATGTCATCCCCCCTTTCAAGATACCAGCGAACCTTAAACCTAGAAATCTAATGCTACTAACTTTTTAAAAAAATTGACCACGAATAAGTTGTGGCAACTTGCGGTCAGTGCAGATTGTTCCGTTTCTGTGATTCATGCGTGTCAGAAGTTAAGGTTCATGCAATTATGTTCCATTGGGAATGCATTCCTTGCTGTTCTCAATGGTGATCGGGTTTGAAGTGGACGTCCAGTCCGGCCAGCTTGCCATCAGGAGCATGGCCTTTCCATCTGTGCAAAGTTATACTACTCAAGGCGGACCATTACCAGGGTTAGCAATCTGGGATTCGTGTCTTGCTGTACTAATGTGAATTGGTGTTTCTCAAATTCGAGTTAAACTGTAACAAATACTCTGCTGCTTGGTGAGCACCGCACAGTAATGTACATTTCGACTGTCCTCATTTACAGGTTTCGACGGTCTCCTATGTGAGCAGCCAATCAGAGCATCCATACCGAACCAATCAAATAAAAAACGCGAGGCTCAAAATGGCCTGGATGAAAAGTGCCAAGTTCTGGGCTGCGCCAACCTAACAGCAACAAATGGAACTTGCTTAGGGCGGTGCATTCAAGCAGGATGTTTCAACCAGGAGCAGCTGAATGCGTGTAGGGCTTGGATCGACTGCCTGGAAGCAACGAAATCTGACTTCGGGCCCGGACAGAGGTCCTGCGTCGAGCGCTATCGAGATGGTGTCTGTGATCACGAATGTGCGATATCTAGTTGTTTCTACGATGGATTCGATTGCACAGACGCAGGGTAAGTCCCACAGGCAAAATGAGTTTGAATCTACTTACGAAATGCTTTACACAGATGTTATTAAATATTGTACTAATCCAAAAGAAGGTATTTATAGATAGACCTATGTTTTAGTATGCATGCAATTTTGGATCGACGACTCCACAAATGCCTTTATGTACCACGAATGGCTCTTTCCGAGCTGCTTTATAACGTGGTCATTTTGCCGGTCTCATGCAATCACAAAGCATTTCTTGTTAAAAATTAGACTTCCTGGATGGTATTTGTTGGTGCCTTGCTATTTTGGATGGTCGTTGTCGTCACAACGAGAGACCAGGGGAGGAGAGATTGATGTGCTTTCAAAGTGCGACAGAAATGAATTTCTCATGCTGTTGAAAGGGAACTTTCATCTCAGAACTTCATACCTATAATGATTTAGGAAATCCTTTGCTGAACTTCTAAATGTACTTCTACAGTTAAAGAGTGCACCAGAGCACTTCACAGGAGCACGTGCTTTGGTGACCCCAATAATATCAAAGCCTCTACCTACACCTAGTAAGTTTTTTTCGCACGAAACTGGTCTCCCTCCAAAGGCGTATATGGGTGGATTCGGTGAGGCTTGTTATTGCATCAGAATTACCATTTAGATAGCCTGATCATGTGCCTAACTCGCGGTCGTAGAATTGAGGTAAATGTGTGACCTACCAGCTCTCCGACCAACATCTTGATGGTATCGCTTTGGAAGTCCTCGTGGTTTGTCTCTGTTTAGTGAGACGACTTTTGTGTTGTACAATTGAGGTGGCAGTAGCGAGTTCATGACTACCTGAGCCTCACACTTTCTGCGTCTGGTTTTTCATTCCTGACAGGAAGTTGATCGGTGTGTGTGAGTCTGATGGAGTTCTTTTGCGATTGACGACGTTTCGCATAGTTTAAGTGGAGTCAAAAACAATCAAATGACTTCGGCGATTTTTACATGGACAAAGCCGCCACCTGGAAGCTAAATGGTGCTAATTTATTGAACTTGCGTTTAACATTAACTCCGACCTCAAAATACCTCATCTTCGAATAGAACGCAAGACCTTTCCAGTAAAAAGAAAAATTACTCGTGTAATCCTATTCTCCTATTGGCTGGAAAAGGTGTCAAGTTTGCAGGATTTAAGAATATGATCCGAGTTCATTTCTTGTGACACTCATGCGAAAGGTAACTTAATAGGTGTTAGCCATGTCATGGACCGTCTCTAGAACTGTATGTTACGGTGATTTGTTAGTTTGGACGTCCACCTTACATCAATGTGGCACTCAAATTGTGCGCATACCTGTCCAACAAGGTGTCTACTACTGCTCCATGTGTCACCATGCCCTTTCCTCGACGCCAACTTATCTTCACGGCGTTTCACGCTCTTATGGATTGGTGTTCTTTAACAAAGGGCTTTTTGTCATGCGGGAGGGGGGGCGAGCTGTTCTGATTTATTTCAGCGGAAGCGTAGAACGATCAGATAATGTTTAAAACCTGCCCTATTGACGTCACTGGCCGGAGTGGAAACAACGAAAAACGAGGCCTTTATTCCTCACCAACAAACGCAGTGTGTTTTTAATTCGTCCATTGTTCACTTTTCATTGTATTGAGCAGACAGTTCACTTAAAATGCATTTTATACTTACCCCAACTCCTGGTGACGTTGGTTTTCTAAACATGTTCACAAAATCAGCTTCTACACCTGTGGTATTATCGGTCTCCAATCACATAGGGCGTCTTTATCTATAACTGGTTTTAAATGAAGCAGTGTTAAGCAAAGTGCATAAAGTACACAATTGGCAAATTGCAATTAGACCCTGGTTCGACTCCCTTGAGGTGACAACGTCCAACCGACCTTCCAACCCAACTGTTTATAATCACAATCAAGCAAAATGAAAGGCCCTCGCCTAATCGACTTCCGCTGGCAGACGAACAAGTGCACTTAAGGCGATGTACACGGCATGAATCGTGAAAAGGTGTTAAGGTGATAACACCGTGCAAGCGTGTTTCGACGTGTTCAACGCGAAACCAGGTTCTAAGCGCACTTGCCTGAGCTGACACACGGAGTTTCGCTCGTCACAACCTCGCCATCGCATTGCTTCGAAACTTCCGAGTGGTAAAAGTACTCTTGGACATAACCCCATGCTCAAGAACGGTTTTGGCGTTTTTGATGGTTTGATTGGTGGATCTTGTGGGGAAATATTGCGCGCAAGTGATTTTACGCGTGCACTAGTAACACCAGGTTGTTTGATTTGATCATAGCATATTCCTCTGCTCTGTGCAGATTCCAGTTCTTCGGTTGGTCGTTCTAGCATGTTTTAACATCTGTCGAGGCCTAATCATTTGCCTAACTCACAGTCGTAGAATTGAGGTAAATGTGTGACCTACCAGCTCTCCGACAAGCATCTTGATGTTAGTGCTTTGGAGGTCCTCGTGGTTTGTCTCCGTTTGGTGAGAAGACTTCTGTGTTGTACAATTGAGGTGTCAACCTGTCCCTTGCCTCCCTTTTTTAACTCTCAACTAAACCACTACATTTGCAGGTCCAGTGTCAATCATATTTGGATTTCAGCTTTAAAAGAGTTTTGCGTCATCAGTGAATCTCTCAGCGCTGGTTTTCCCTTTGTGTGGCAATTTTTTCGCCATTCGATTTCTTTGCCCCAACCACGCATAATTTTGCTCATTGTTTCCCATTGACTTTGATGCAACTTGCACCCTCTGTAGTCCTGGTGGCTCATGTGAATGCACGATTTAGTGGACCCACTAAACTCGTCTCCCAGCCATTCATTAGACGCTGCGCTGCGCAGTGCAACACAATTAGCGCAATCTCAAAGGCAGCTCTGATTTATGTTGCCAAGCATTGTCACTTCAAGTTTAAGTTGCACAGAATGTGCTCCCACACGACGTTATTGCCTTTCATTGAAAGCTACCATAAATGTCGTCATAAAGCCTAGAAACGTGAGAAGAAATCGCCGTCGAGGCAGTTTAGAGCGCGGGGTTAATTAGGCATGCGCGCGCGCGTGGCATTCAAGTGGCACCGGTGGTGCGGGCAAGACAAACGCTGGGCGGTGGTGCTGGTGGCGGCTGCACTTTCATGCAACAACCACCACCACCACCGCCGCCACAACACCGGGACATTGTTGACATTCTTTTCTGTTTGTTGTTGCCCGGTAAGTTTCCTTTTTGTATTGATTATTTCCATGCCGCGTGTCCCCTCCCCTAGTGGAGGTTGTGCGAGCATTCAAAAAACTAAGTGAAAATGGAGAATTCGATTGTGAGAGCAGGACTGGAATGACCATGTGGCGTGTTAATTGTTTCCATCAATGAAAGGTCTTTGTTTTGCGGAATTTTTTTATTCCATGAAGATGAGGAGGGAGGCCTGTTCACTCAAACATCAATCGTATTCGCTAAAATCACAGCAACCAAAACTGGTCTTCACCCAACATGGATATTAACCGAAGAATGTCTACTTTTACGCCACCAAACAGATCGTCCTGTCCTACTGAAGATCATTGTACGGCGGTCTATGGGGACGGTGTATGCCACCCGGAGTGTAATTTCCCCACGTGTGGTTTTGACGGAGGCGACTGTCTAACTCCGCTGGATCCATCAACACCGCCTCGCATAGACAACGTTCGAACCGGCTACATCGCTCTCGTTTTAAACACTGATAGAAACACATACATCACCCTGGAGAAAACTGTTCTCTCCCGGGTAGCAGAGGCACTTCGCGCAGTAGTTCGACCTGCAGTCGACGAAAAAACCCAACAGCCAGTTATTGTAGACATGGACGGCGGATTAAGAATAAGGGTAGGATTAACTAGCCTTTTGCATGCAGATCCAAGCATGCTATTGAGGTAATATTAGTAGGCGTTATTTTTGCATTGTAGATTACACTTACAATTGACCTCTTACCTGAGGGTTTTCAAGCGAATGCCGGAGAAGCATACGAATCAATAGACTTGGCTGCACACACACTAAAGGCGGCATTAGATACAAAGTCTGTTGACTTGCCTCTACCAGTGGCCCAGTTGTGGGTGGCAAAGGACCCGCACTCTCCGCCACCAGGGGAGACAACTCCCGTCACCCCGGGTGGTCTGCCTTTCCTACGGTCAAAGGATGCCATCGGTCTCTACATTGTTCTCTGTGTGCTTTCTGGGGGTGAGTCAATGGGCTTTAGATAGACAACTTTTCATGAATGCACTTTTGTGCTGCAGCTTATTGTGGTTGTGATCTGACGTGGTATCAACTTGTCAACCTGCGATAGAAATTAAGCAATATGACAGCGTCTAAAACATAGTCATAAGAATGCCAAAAATCTTGACGTTAAATGAAGCGTTCAGCAGCTGCAGTCGAAACATGGAGGGGATGCAGGGTGTTTGCGTGTCCCTCAACATGGACCCAATTTCTTGTCCACCACAGTTTCCCCCTGATTATGCCAATCTTGGGAGTTCATGCCAAACGCACCGTCGAAATTCAAGACATGTTTGGGTTCGGGTCGATTTCAGTTATTTGGTCAGCAATGCAAGCGGAACGACCGATTATTTTCGTCTAAGATTTCAAATGTTTTGGGCATTTGCTGCAGAAGTGCCTACTCCGCGGCTAAAAGTGGTACCGAATTTTCTGGTTTCTTGTTTGTGGTAATGAATAGCATCAAAGTACGTTACGGCGTTACTGCATCCATGTGCAAACAGCTTTGCGATAGCATAATACATCGTTTCTACACATGCTAGTGGGAAATACATATGTTGAGGGCCTTTACCACACGAAGTAGCCCAGAAAGAAAACAAGTCCATAGATGGCAGACACGACCGTTCAACCGACAGCTCAACCAAGTTGTGTGTTTTTACTGATAAAGTTGAGTGGACGTGTCAAAATAAACACAGGCGTCTGTGAGGTCACATGGCTAAAGCAGGTGGTGGTGGTGGTGGCACATGCAGAGGGGTTAATGAACCGGTGGCCTCACGTGACTGACGGGCATGCCGTGAAAAAAAGGGGGGATGTGTGCTGGAAGCTGCGACGACTGGGTCATTGGACGTGAATCCATCGGATTCACTACGCATGCATAAATGACAATGTACAGGAAAATGGGAAAGAGTTGGTGTTTGTGAATCGCATGAGTTCGGTTGCTGAGCCCGCCAGATCCTCCACTTCATTTGGGGCCTTGATGGGGCGAAAAATTGCCTCGCCTCGCCGTAACAGCGATTCCTAGGTGTTGTCCACCTTGCCCACTGCTTGTATTCATGGCCGCAATTCGACTTTCAGTGTTAACCTAATAAATAAGAGGGCTGCATCGCTATCAATAATTTTGTCTTCATCCTTCCTTCTGTTAAACCGTGCACAACGCACGAGCTCACTGGTAGGGCCCAGTTGGGAAGGGGATCAGAAACCCTCTTGCACAAAGCACAGTGTTAATAACCAACTTCGATGACTGTACTTCATTCAAAAATACGACAAATTGATAAAATCCAGTCACAAACGGACAACTGGCTTCTTACCTGCTCGGTTCGATCATGCTCGGCTTCCAGAGATTCTTGTGGCTAAAAGAAATCATTCGTGTTCCTTGTTTGTGGCCTCACATGCAACGCTACGAAACCTCGCGCAACTGACAAAAGTGAAGTGTCTGGCGCGACCTTCCGACAGATATTAAGATTCATCTTGTAATGATTGGTTATTTCTCAGGCACGCGAACCAATCGTTGAGAGGGGGTTCAGTCGGCGGCCGATGAACCCTTCTTGCATATCTAATTATTTTGTCGTTTTGGTGTTGTGTGTGGGGGAGGACACTGGCGAATCCTATTTATAATCATGAGTGCGTGCGGTGGCACACGACTCGGCAGGCGAGACAGGCACGGCTAGATTAAGGTGAGCGGTTTTAGTTAATTGAACTATCCTATACAGCGACGAATTTAACCGTAGTTCGTCAGTGCTTCGTGCTTGTTAGTCATTGGGCCGAATACATGAGTCCTGTATTTTCTTATTAACATGAAAGAGGATTTTTCCAATTTAATCAAGAACATTCACTTGTGATGGTATTTCTTTTAACGCCCTAGCTTCAAGTGAGGGCTGAGCAAAGTCGACTGACCGAGAAGTGGGCTATGCTAATCTACAGTCGCCCTCATCCTGATGCGGTCGGTGTGGTTGTTTCAACTTTGGAAAGTTTCATCATCATTAATGGGAGCTGAATTCCCACTTTTTTCGCAGCATCATTATTGTTTGTCCAGATGATTAATCAACTGGACAAAAAAGAACAATTATGACGTCATTCGATCACTACTTGGGGAGGTTTTGCTCGTGGTGGTTTTATAAAGTGCCTTTCTTCTGGTCATGTCAAAGTTTCATCTCATTAAAAACTTTTTGTTGAGGCATAACCCCATAAATTGAAATAGATTTTGTAAAAGGTCACAAAGGCATGTCTCGTCCCTATTAAAGTGAGCATTAACAGTCTTGAAGCAAGTGAAATCGAACATAGCTATGAGTTTCTTTTAACACCAAAAACTCAGCACCTCTTGACTGCATTTTGGTGCACTAGGTCTTAATGATGTGTCAGGAAAACCATTGGGGGGGTTAGACATTAGCACAATCATTATCTTTTAATGGGTGATTGGCTGTTCATCGTCCGCTTCACGTCCAGCGCAGAGTTTGGGCACATGGACGATACACACTGTTTACATTTTGCAATTGTAACCTGCACCTGGTAGCCACAACAATTGCCAAGTTTAATTCGTCTTGGTTACCGATCCCCACTAAACTTGGTGAGTCACCCTCATGGACTCCCCTAGATGTTGACTGCGACAGCAGACAGTCACTGGGGCATGGGACAGGGACTATAAGCAGGACGTTCTCGTCGCGGCCTCCTTCCAACACTCCACAATTTGCTGTTGTTAACCTCGCCTTGTGGCAACCGGTGGTCGCGGGGGGCCTGGAGTCTCGTTTTAAATTATGCCGTTGTGGAGGTCTCTATGCCAGTCATGCGGACATCTACCCCTGCTGGCGAATTTAAGTGGTAGTGGGGGGGGGGCAATGCAGGCTCCATTTGTTTGTTTTCTCGACTTTCTGGATGTCGAACTTATTGGACGCGCGCACGTAAGCATTTGCATTTTATTCTAAGGTGGTATGCGTATGTAAATACTAGTCTGCTGTTGCTGCTGATTTGCTGCAAAAATGCTCGTCTATTTTAACTGGAGCGGTAAATTATGCAAAAGGCGTCGTCTCGCATCAGCTGATTTGCGTCAGGGCTGAAAACTTTAGATTTAGTGTCAGGGGTTTAGTTCAAAAGCGAACTCCTTTTCAAAAGGTCCATAGAGTAAGTGACATGCAGTTCAGTTATTTGCAAGCTGCGACATTGTCGGAGAACGGCCGGTAAGTAGATTCTCAGGTGTCATGATGAAGGTATCCAAGACTACTGCCCAGGTATTGCAGCCTGTCCCAGTAAAGTAAGTTTTTAGCTGTTGTGTCTTGGGATCCTCACTGAGGTTCCAATCGCCACTTTTTCTTACGCGTCTACTAGAAGCTTAATGTAAAATTGAGGCTGCATGACTCAGCAGATGGGCAACGCACTCGTCAGTAAAATGCATGGATATTGCTCGGAGTTTTGGTTTCCCCAAATGGCTCCAACAGATCTAAACGTTCCTGAACATCAAACTAAACTTCCGGTTGTTCAAATACTCAAGTTAATCCTATTTTGTTGAGTTCAGCAGTAATAATCCTACTCGTCTTTATCGTGATTCAACGGCGTCCGTGGAAGCAGGCAAGGAAGCGGGTGAGGACCCATGGCATATGGTCCCCGCCCTCCTTCTTTTTCCATAGCAGCGGCGGCGGCGGCAGTGCCCATCCCCGTGCTCCCCCCGTGCTCTCCACCGACCCTGGCATCCTCCTGCAACAGGGACACAAAACGGTCCCCAAAACAGCCGCTTCCCAGCTAGAGGATCTGCTCCACCCTGGTGGCAAAAGACCCCGCTACTCACCCCCCACAACAGTGAGTTGCTTGAGACCTGTTATTACATAGCCTTTTTGACTAGAAAGAAAAACACAACTCACAGTCAGCTGATATTACAACTTTATGTGTTCATTAATGTGTCATGATACAGGAGGCAGAGATTTTCGGTGACCTTTAAAAATAGCAGCTTTTAAGATTTTACTACGCATGGCTGACGGCATAATTCCTCAATGCAAAAAACTTCCGATTCTTATGGTAATTTTTAAGTCTGGATCATCCGAAATAAAGTAACAATGACCAGTCCCGCTACGAGATCCCTGAAGCAATTTAATTTGCATAATGCGATTGGCTTATCGATTAATTAACGGTGGCTTTTATCATGGGCCATTTGCACGCTATTGGGGATTCCTACATTTTCAAGCATCATGCTGGAAACGATCTACTGATATGTCAAGGGAGGATATGATAGAATGCTGAAAGGGAAATAAGAAAAAAATTGCTTTTGTGAACAGTAAGTCCCATTACTACGACGCAAACAACTGCACAACAACTTGCTTCTGGTGATTAGTAGTTTCACTGATGGCGTTTCTGCTTAAGGACTAAATATCAGAAGATTTAACTCTTACCCCTATGGCAACCTAGCTTAAGCTGTCGCATATCGTTAACTTTGTGCCACATTTTCACCATCGTAGGAAAGCTATGAAGAGGAGGCCTGTGGGCTTTTGCATCAAGAAAGTCATACAGGAGGTTACACAACTCACCAAACCATTGACCCGAGGCCACATCGCCAGACCGACGCTGCTACCGCCGTAACTAAGGAGCTCACAAGCACGATTCGGGGTTCTGACGGTCTCCATCCCCTTAGTCCCGAAGCTCTCTCCAAACTCGAGGTAGTCATTCGAGATAATCAACATTCGCTGGCCTCACCACAGCTGTATGTGCATCCACACCACCTCAAGAGGTCCTTCTCTACTGTCGAAGCATCTGAATTCGAGTCCCCGGTGTTTGTGACCGGTGCTGGACGAGGCATAGGTGCGGCCACTGACAAGTTGCAGCACCAGGATTCCTTCGTCACTACCCGAAATCCTTTAAATGGGGAGACGATTCTTCATTTGGCCGCTCGAATGAATGTTGGAGCCCGAGCTATTCGTCGTTTGTGCGGTACCCTGGTTGCCGAAGACGGTGCTCCTGCTTCATCTGAAAAGACGCTCGCTCTTCTTTGTTTAGACAAGGATGGACGATCACCTCTCACAGCATCGGCGGCGACAGATGGATTAGAGACAACAACCGCGTTGTATCGACTTGAGAGGGAAGCAATAACGTGCAGTCGAAGCGCCGCCTCTGCGCAGTCAGTGCCTCCAACATCCACATCAGAGGGTGGTGGAGCAACTTCGAATGAAAAACCGTCAACGGAGGCCCGTCGCCGTGCACGCCACGTTGAGTCACGACGCTCAACACCCTTAATGGTGTCGCTCAAAGCTGGCTGCACAGAGGTGACAAAACTCTTGCTAGACGAAGGATGCTCCATTCAAGGGGTGGATGAGACTGGGCGAAACCTTGTGCATTGGGCGGCGGTCCTAAATGCCGCTTCTCTGCTTACACGAATCTCGCACACAAAGGGCTTCTCGAGGATGCTGGAGGCGCGAGATGACTGTGATAGAACCCCTCTTTTGTTGGCAGTGCGCGAGAACTCGCTTGAAGCCGCGCAAATTTTGCTCGAACACCAAGCGATAATTGACGTTTTTGACTACACTGATAGCAGTCCAATAAGCGAAGCAAAAGCACGCGGTTTTACTCGTATGTTGGCCCTGCTGATGGAGTACAAACAACGACGAAATCCTGTCGGGGGAGCTGGACCTGGTACACGCCCCCCTGCGTTAAAGGAACGCCACGAAAGCGAAAGCTCTGCTACTTCAACAAATTCTGAAGAGGCTGCTGGTTCGGAATTTGGCGCTACCCGCATTAGTACGGACAATGCTACTTCCTCAGCACAGTACACTCCACACTACCAAAATCCTCAAATTTCTCCCCCCGATGATACTCCAACGTCCTCGGCTGGACCTGAAAAATGGCATCAAAAGTCCTTTTGCACTGAAATTATAAAACCCGATCCATCGATTTGCAGCAGCGGCAGTGGAGTGCTTAAACAGGAGGATCGCATTTCACCACAGACCCCTTCAACATGGAGTCCTCCTTTGATGGCGCCCTCAAGCATCAAGGAGATCTCTCCGCCGGCCACAACAACCCCGTACTGGCAGCAACAAGGAAGCTACGTTGAGAACTACTACAATGGCGGAGAGCCCCAGTTTCCTGCCCCGTTTCCCGGAAACGGATTCGAACAAGCACATCAGGTCTACCAGAGGAAGTACCAAGATCAGCAACGGCCAAATCAGCAGCAGCAGCAGCAACAACAACAACTTCAGGTTCAACAAATGACACCGAATGGACTGTGCTCTCCAAGATCCAGGCGACCTCCGTGTTACTCAGCAGGTGGACAGCCTTCTGCAAGGGGCATGTTCGTGGTCCAGTTGTAAATCAAACTGAAGATTTAGGAAACCTACGCATTTCAGCTCTCTGGCAGCTGACAGACAGCCCTACCCGTTGTTAAGCCCCCTTCCTGTGTACATATTCCAATATTACCTCCACCCACCAGGTGATCTTGTTTTTTGCCCCCCTCCCCCCAACCCCAATTTCCCACCTTGTATACTCACAAGCATATTTTTTCTTTATCTGGCCTACAAACCATTCGCCTTTCATTTTTGACGGGCCAAATGAAAATCTGTCTAAATCACGTCGGTATAAATACATGTAACCATTTATTTCCGCGATGACTCTAAATGCTAACTTTTGGGCCGCCTGGTTTGTGAGTAAAGTAAAATTCTGCGTACGTAAATGAGTTCACGTATAAAGTGAAATCATGCTAAAGGATGCTTTCAGAGTCGCTTCGGTCAGGTTAAATTTCGAGGTAGAAAAACCCAACGATTATAATAAAACAAGCTCGGTAGAGCAAGAGTTGACCTTGTTGAGGACCTTTTACCGCGAGGCTAACCCAGAAAGACAATAAGTCCAGAGATGGTAGGCACGACCGTTTACTAGACCGCCCAACCAAGTTGTGTCGTTTTACAGTTGAGTGGACATGTAAATATGAACAGGCGTTTGTGAGGACACATGACCAATGCGGG
>UXSR01005477.1:14612-55218 GCA_900604375.1 Mesocestoides corti
TCCCTAAAATGGTCAACAGAGACAAAGGCCCTTAAATGCCAGCTGAAGGTCATGACGGTCATCCTATGTTCCATACATTGGATCAATAGACATTGCCCGGGATTGGGACTACTGCATCTGAAGAGACATTGGCAACTCAGCGAAAACGACATGGACTGTAGAAGCCAGTTGGACTGCAACTGCGAAGGAACCTACGATGGATGAAGTGGCCTTCCTGCAAATCTACAAGAGCAAAGTTCCACGTCAACTGTTCGCTTGGGCCACAATCCTGCCACATGTGGGGTGTCGGGGAGTGTCGAACAGGATATTTGACCAATCTTGAACAGTGCGGGCAACCAAGCCAGAAGCTGAGGACAGTTTCCCTCCTGAAGGGGGACAGTGTAGCGACGTCTGAGGGGGAAGACTTCATGGATCACGCTGGCCTCAGCAATCCTCTGTCTCTCTGTGTTCTAATGGCGTGGGAGGAAGAAATGCAGCCAATCAGAGAATGGCACTAACGAGAAGAGTGTAAAATGAACTGTTCAGCCAGCGTGGCGGACTCAGATGGATGGTGTCTGACGTTTGGCTTTGCCTTGTGATTGGTCAATAAAGCCTGTTCTGTTGTACCAGCCTTCTTTATACAAGGACTCGGGTGTTCTAAATTGCGGTCAAATGATTATATAAGGGCTTTCTACTCACCCAGCTTCAATAATGGCCAACAGTTTTTGTTCAATTTTCTGTTCACTTCAGAGAATAAGTTTAAGCTAACTACCGTTAAGGAAGCAATTAAGCAGCCAGCATTTACTTGAATTAACAGTTACTTAAGTTGTCTTCTTGGACAATCGGTGGCAATATCCTTCATAGGGAACGAGTCAACGTAGAGTACGATAAGCAAAGTGGTGAACATTGGCTGCAACAATCCTGTCGTCATATGTACTTGCATAAACTGAGTGGAAAGGTATCCTCTTATGGAGACAGGTAAAAGCTCTATAAGCGATTTCTCATCCAGCCTCATTTTGGGAAGGAGGTGACCCATCTGTGATTGCCATTGCGCTTTGCGGAAAAATCAGAGACGCAGGTTGGATATTCCGCTCTGTTTCTGCACTCACCGTTATGTATCTGTTTACCGGTAACCTTGACGGTCTGCAACCACCAATTTATTTGTGGCTTAAAAACCTGTCCTCCTTTATGTTGCCTTTATTTCCTATAAAACGGATTGACGAATAACATGGTATTTTGTGTTTTTTTTTTACAAGTAAAATCGTGTGTGCATATTTTAAATGGTTATTAAAAGTGCATTCCAGCAGTTGATGATTGTATTACAAATTTGATTGCAACAAAATTGATTATTTGATTGCCTTTGAGGTGACATGAAACTTTTAAAATGCTATTAATAGAAATTTTGAATGAATAAGTATTTAAAGGATCGTGCAGCACTGTTGAAACCTTAGATAAAGAGGATTAGTAGAGAGTAGTTTGAATTCATTTCTGACTTAGTCAGTCAGGCTTTCCATTTGCAGCTATATCCACAATAATTTCCTAATGGGACTACTTGACATTCGACAGCGCAACACGAAGTGGCTTCAGGAATTATCTGTAGCTATGATCTCCGGTGTTAATCCTGTGTAAGTTCTGAAGCGAGACATCAGCCCATGATCTGAATGTGTCCAGTTGCGACAACTGGTTTTTGCTGTCTGCCTGCAATTTTAACACTGATAAAAAGCGCAAATACCTGACTATACTGCTTATACACACTCAGAAATCCTAAAATGACCTCCATTAAAATATTTATAGACAGACGATTGGATAAGCTCGAACGATGCCGTGGGAATATCTCACCTGGCGTCAATTTGTGTTACCATGATCCAACATGACATCCATGGAAAGATGAGCGTTGGCATTTTCGCAAAGCAGATACTCTGACTTAATTAGAGCATATTAAAACTACTAGTTGTTATATAGTAGCATAAAATAAATAACGAAAACAAACTGAGGCAAATGTCGGTCCAAGCGAATTTTCGCAATTTTACATTTGACCTCCACGTTTGTGTTTTTTTAGTATCACAAAGGTCGATGCGATTGGTGGATTTTTTAAGCTGCTCTGAGCCGGACGTGACTGGATGTCGCACACATTGATCCGACGTCATTGATAAAATTACAAACCAAAGTACCTAGTTAATTAATTTTTTTTTAAATCCATCATCTAGCATACTTCAATGATTACTAGCATTGTTTGAGGAAGAGCAGGCCCGATTCGCCAAGTTTATGCAGTTTTGTTTCTCTAGTTTCCGGTCATGTTTGATAGATTCATTGATAAATAAGGTGTGTTAATTTAAACAAATATGACCCTCTAATTGGCGCGATTTCGAACTCACGGATTGCCTACACAACTCGTGCTTCCGCCAACTTTCCCAATACTGATCGATTTGCCCAAAATTTCGAATAACACATCGGGGAAAGCAGTCATACTGGTTAGTATTCCCAGGTAATGATAGAATGCGGTTTCCATGGCACGTTATTTCATGCAATTTTTTTTGTGTGAAAATACAGGTCAAACGAATTCGCATTCCACACTACTGGTCAATGCCCTCGAGGCACCAGACATACTAATGTACATTAAAATCGATAATGCACACCTATTTTGAGCAGGGCTTAATTTCTCAGTCGCAAGAAGAAATTGCACGGAACCAAATTCTGGCCTCCCATTGGAACTAAATCTTCGCGTCCTTTTTTTTTCAAATTCGAAAGTGCTGCCAGATGGACTTTAAGGCCACGCTGTCGTGGTTGCTAACGCGGTGGTGCGCTTGATGTCGTTAAACCCGGGGTTTATGGGCTTCTTCGGCCTTGGGGTTAAGCTGTGTACTTTGCTAAGGTTGCAGTAGAAGTGCGTTCGTGCGTGCTAGTTGAACTGGCATGCGAGGTCGCGTGTACTTTTGGAAATCAGCCTGTCTGTGCGTACAACGGTGACTCGCACACCTACTACACATGTACGAGGTCGCACAAGGACGAGGTTAATTTGTGCCTTCACCGGAAAGGACTTACCTGGAAAAAAAATCTGACGTTTTTTTCTACTTTAGCTTCTTAGGCAGCGTTGCGAATTCGTGTGCACTTGCACGCACTCAAATCGATATCGATTTCTTTGAAAGCCTCGTCGCGCAAGTATCGATCGACCTACGCGAAGCACCATCGGTGTACCGCCTCACGCGAACTGTAAAAAATCGTCAGGCTGGGCTTGATAATTAATTCTTAACCTTTTCGCTTTCAAATTAACACCAAAATGAACCTTAAATAAGTAGAAATTTGGTGTTTTTTAAACGAAGACGAACATCGCTTTTCGACCTTTATGTCGAATTGGTGGAATGCATTTAAGCCGATTATCATACGAGAAATAAGTTGTTAGGTATCATTTTTGCTCATTGTAGCCTGATTTGATTAAACTGACATGAGGCCGACACACTACGTAATCGTTTAGGTTAAGATCAGAAATTTTGTTCTATCGAAGAATACAACTTGAATTAGGCGAATCTGAGGTAGTTAGCTTGATCAATAGATCATAAAGGAATCAATTAAACAGGAACCAAATAAACCCCCACAGGACTTGAAGCGGAATTGAAAATTTTCCCCAGTTTTATGAAATGAAAGTGCCTTCTCAATCCCCTCTTTCCCAGGGCACGTGAGGTCAGATGATTAAGGGATTTTGCACTCCCGGCAAGGGGCAAATTAGACCTCAGTGTTTGAGCCATGTGTGGAACAATGATGGGTGAATGAGCTCGCAGTCTCAGCCCACAAAGGTCCTGTGTATGAACCAATGGCGAACGAGCAAGAACGCGCGCCTTCAAATTGTGCGGGATTTCAAAATGCGAGTCACTATCACATCCAACTTCCCTCCAAACCACCAGAATTTCAAAAACACTTTACTGCGCCCATTCAGGAATTCGTCTGGTGGGTTTTCGTGTTACTCGGATTTACTTAAACCGGTGTTAAGGTGATACCGTGTCACCGACCCGAGCCCGCAGTGCACAACATCGCCAAATTACTAGGCGAAGGGTTACTGGAACGTCGAGAAAACTTTTTTGAGCAAACCATCCTCTAGACTAAAATTCTGCAGACCTGTCTTGCCGAAAAACCAGCAATTTATCGAAATGTCGATCGGATGTGTGACTACTCGCTTAGTTACGTCGCTAATTGCCAATCAGCTATCGCTTTGGTCAATTATGGGTAGATTGAAGTGAATTTCGGTTTTATCATGGGGTAGCCAGGTCGTGGAATCGATTAATTGGATAAATTTCACCGGGAACAGTCCAAATTGTTCATTCTTGAGAAGTACACTTCAGCATCTACGCTTGGTGATGGCATCAGTGGTGGTTCACCGACATTCGCGTCCTTTTGACGCATTCCTGAGCATTTGTAGAAGATCATTAACTACTTCCATTGAAGTGGCTCCGGAGTTAACTCGCGTGGTACTAGTCGATGTGTTATTCGGCAGTTCCATTGTCAGCTGAAGGCTTCATCAGCAGGGCAAAATAGTTGTTCAACGTCGAGAATGAACCACTTCCAGACGCCCAACGGACGTGAAAGAGGATATATTCACAGACCCATTGTGATGCTACCACAGAAGCAGGTACTGCTGCCTGTAGTTAACAACTGATCCATCACCATCGATACGTCTCGGTTGCGGATGCTTTGACAGCATGGCACACAGACACACATCAATAATCTTGCATTAGGTTGACACTAGCAACGAGAATTTCAGACAACCGACCAACCTCTGTGCCGTGCTCTGTTTGGAATTGAAACGATTTGTTCTCTGATGGATGTACTCTACCACAACTGCTTTCGACAACCTTAAGTTGTGAAAAACTGGTATTATCGATTAGATACGTGTTGAATGTTGTTCTAAACACGGCGTTATAAGCTTGGGTTAGTTGCTGCTAACCGTTGTAAATTAGACTGAGAGATCAGGTTGTGGCCTTGTGTGCACAAGGTCACATAAAACGGAAATTTAAAGGTCAGTTTGGCGCTAGTGCTTAACAGGAATCTGTATAAGCTGTGAGTGCTGCTGAGAGCTACTCCGAAAATTATTTTGGTTTGAGAGTTTAGACGCACGCAAATATTCCTCTTTCAACAGCAATGCTCTAGGCGATGGCGTATTTTCGACAAATCCCGACGTTTAGAAGTATTTTTAAGCTTGCGCGAATTCACGACACCAAGTTAAAACGACAAGACAGCCGCACATTTGAACCCACACGAGAACATGTTGCCCTAGGTGCTTTCGGACGCCATAATTCAACCTCAAAACGTCCCTATTTAAGGGGCACTTCTTTCAAAAATCCACACAGATCGCTTCAATATTGACACATTTCCAACAGTTTGATGGTTCCGTGCGATGTCGTGAATTTGGAAGTTGTAGCCCTTCCGATTGCTTACATGTGATCGATGATTTAACTGTAAACTAATAGGCTCTACTACCAAACATCCTGCGTTCAGTTCTGACGCTCTGGTTTCCGCTTAGATTTGATTGGCCAACTTTCAAGTTACGCGATTTCATTTAAACAAACGCTAACTTCTACTAATCGGATCTTGCTGTGTTCCCCTGTAGACTTGGATTTTTAACTGACTGCTGATGCGATTGCAATGGACATCTGCAATTTATCGAATTTCGCAATACTGTGGAAGGTTGTTCCCTACACGCCAATTTCGATTTCCAAGATGGAAGTGCAGATCTACAATTGACGATTTAGATGTAAACGCATGGGCTCTAATGCCAAACATCCAACATCCATATTTGTGCAGTTTTGACGCTCTAGTTTCCGCCTAGATTTGATTGGCTAACTTCCAAGTAACGCGATTTCATTTAAACAAACACAAACCTCTAGACTTGGATTTTTAATTGACTGCTGGTGTGATGGCAGTGGACATCTGCAATTTATCGAATTTCGCAATACTGTGGGTGGTTATTTTCTACATGCGAATTTCGATTTACAAAATGGAGGTGTCGATCTACAATTGGCGATTTCAGCCGTTGTGGAAGCAGACATTACCCATATCGGCACAACGGCTTTTAAGGCAATGCCACGAAAACCTCAGGAATGTTCTCGAACGAACTAATCTCATGCGTTGGCTTCCCTTCGTCGACGTGATGCTGGAAAAACGACCCACCCACCCTCCCAAAAGACATGAAAAGCAACAAGATGACGTTCAGAAAGATGTATTTTGAAGCTATATTTAAGACAGGTGAAGCATTTTCGACTGGAGCCAGCGCGAGACAGCTTCGACACCTGTAAGGAGAGGCTGTAAACCATTAGTCGCTACTATTTATTCTTATCAGTAGTAGTTGGCGTTGGGAGCTCAAGTCAGTGGATGAATGTCTACCCGGTGGCCTTGGGACGAAGCCAGTTTAAAATTGGCGGCCGGACAGGCAATCTCCACTGGCCAAGCTGTTGAGTTATCGATTAATCAAACAGTTAAACAAACACGAAGGCAAGCAAAAAAACACGGAAGAAATGACTTTGCATAAACACGTATATTCACCAAAGTGGTTTACAGAACGCGGAAATCGGATAAGCCGTGGTTTCCCGACTGTCTCGCTTTGTACAGAAGGCGCCGTCGTTGCACGATTCTGCTGTATCATTTCGCTGAGCGACTACATCTCCGATGTAGCGAGGTGGCGCTTTCGTGGAATCGTAGCGTTCGCCCTAAAAAAAAGGAAAAGAAGGCATCAAGGAGTCTGCGCAGCTGTTCGTCGGGAATCTGCGGTGGCCTCCGAGACGTTTAGAGTCAACGCCAGTGGATGAATGTCTACCCGGTGGCCTTCAGTTGCCATGGCGACCGGCTAGACACCCTCCACTGGCAGAGCCCTCAACCTGGAACGGTTTAGCAAACACGGAGACCAGAGAGAGAGGGGGGGAGAAAGAGAGACCACTAACCTCGTAGCCGGGCGATGCTAGAATTCAACTCTGTGATCGTCGTTCGCCTCTTTTATACCCTAACTACGTCCTCGTGGTTAAGGTCACCCTACCCCCACCAGCCAACCAGCGCGCCTGAATGCATCTCAGGTCATGTGCTGGCGTGTCCTGAAACAGCGTGGTTCGCCAATCAGGCGTTCAGTGGTGAATGCCTTGGCGTGTGTGATTGCATGACCTAAGTAAAAGTCCGCCCAATCGACGCACATCGTGGCAATTTCATCGCAAAGAAAGAGCGGATCTGTCGATAAAAGTACCCTACCCTTCCCCCCTGCCTATTGAAGGAGGTGAAATCAGGTGATGACCTGGCAGGAGTTCTCAGCTGAGGTTAGCGCGATCGGTCGATAAGCCGAAAAGTACGTCGAGGTGATTGAAAGTGCGCTGGTCTCTTGCATCACGGAAATGCGTTAAAACACCATCGGCAAAATCGTCTTCTTTTAAGTCACCAAATTGGAGCCCCCTTCATTACGTTGACATCGAAAGTTGACATTCTCTACTCTTGTTTAAAATTAGGGATTTGTGCTAAATTCAAAACATAAATGGTGTGTGTTTGGAGGTGTACTTTGAGGAACCAACATAACATCCCTACCAGGTGTCAGTAATCTTCACGATGAGGTGCCACGGGCATTTGAGGTCTCGCGCTATCACGAGTGGAAGGCACTTTTACATACCTAATCGCTAATCAGGTTGATTGTTTGGTGGCTTAGAAACAGCTCAAAATACCCAGCGATTTCGCAATATCATCTGGACGACTCATTACGATGAGCTGCTTTGACCTCAATAAATGGTAGTTGAATGGGTAGGCCAAGTCTGGTGAATATGCCGCTTGTGGCAGAACTTCCGATCCCAAGTTCAAGAGAGTCTCCTGGGTCGCGCGAGCAACCTGAGGCGGTCGAGCGTTGTCATGCAACAGTGGCAGTATGAGTTGCCTGCTTCCTTGAAAAGTAAATGGCCCTGCTCCGATCAAGTTCTTCGCGCAGATTGTTCGATTCTCGGCTGCAGCGTTCCGCAGACACTGTTTGACGATCGGTTTCCAGGAGGTCGTAATGAAGTACACCCTTCTTGTCCCTCTACCAGATGCATAGGAGCAGCGGTATGACTTACCTGTTTCCTTGACCAGTGAATGGGCTTTCCTGATCACGATCTTCGCCCGATTTATTCAAATGTCGGCCGTAGCGTTCAGCAGTCACCGACTGCCCAATTTCAAGAGGTCGCAACAAAGCATACCCACCAAATCTTACCAGATTCGCGGGAGAGCCTTCTTCAAGTGTGTTGCCAGTTTCGGCGTTAATGTACTAGATTGCTTGGAATCTTGTAACAGTTTACTTTTCAACACGAAGTCCCGTTTTGTTGCCGCCGGGCAAGCACTGAAATGTACGTTTTCTCACGTTGACCCATGATGTGTTCTGTCAGCACATGTGAGGCAACCCAACTTCCAAGTTTTTGAACTTTTCCCAAATGTTGGTGCAAAAACTTGGAAATAGCTGAGCTACAAACACTTGTTGCGTTTGCGTTGAGTCTTCATCCAGCAGAACTTGCAATTCCGCATCTTCAAGCTTTCGAGGCTGCCGTTCGGGGGACGGCTGGCTACTGAGATCGAAATGACCACTACTAAAACGTTTGTACCAATAATTACTCGTTATGGATTCATGTTTTTCCTGTAGGAATTCGTATTAAAAGCAGTACCGAACGTGTTGGCTATGGGGTTCAAGTGAAAACTACTATTCCGAGCGATTATGTGACTAATATAGACTTGTCTTGTGGTGTTCTGAAGCCTAACGATCGATCTTTCCAAAACTGCAATAAACCGCGAGAATATTTTTATTCTGGGCATAGTTTTACGAACAAAGAAATGAATCCGTAATAATTAAGTCATACACCTAGTTGACTGATGTTAATTTAGGCAATTCACTTGTCATAAGCAGTGGTAGTTTGTCCTAAAACGAGGCACAATTTAATTGGACAGGTGGCGCCTATAACAAATATCGATTGGTCATTCAATTCTCGTGGCATCCAACTGTCCACCGTCTTAACGATTTTTAATTGGCGCAAAATTTAACCTCTCTGCAGGCTCTGGCACGGTTATGCGACCACGACTTGAGAAATTGACTTGCTGCTAACACAAATTTAACCGCTAAAACATTTTTTGCCCACAAACAAAGTAAAAACATTTATTTTTGTTCTCCACGTCAAAATTACTCCCAGTTTTTTCTTCAAACGGGAAGTATTCCAGCATTGTCCGAAGACCCTCGAAACAGGTTTTTTTTAACGATGGATTATTCAGAAGTCCTCAAATGCCTTGACACCTCGTTCCATAAAATAACGCGAGTTCTAACAAAAGTTATCACAACAGGCTCCTTACCAAAACTGGTGATTAAATGGGACCTAGTGCAACCCACTGTTTATTAATAATACCGCCGTTTGCCACCAGTGCGGTCCACGTGATTATCGCTCACATGCCCACACGTGCTCACGTTTACCGACCCGCCCTCCCCCAACCCAGGCCACTGACCGTCTCCCCGTCGAACACGTTTGTGTGTGTGTGTGCGGAGCCAGGCACGTTCAAACACGCCGTACTAGCTGGTCAGATAGATGCCCTCTGCCACGCCACTCTGTCAAGGGCCTCACATCTTGGGGTCAGTGCGTGTCATTGTTTAACAAGACGACAAACGCTGGAGGGTGTTTGCAATTTGCCAAAACAGTTTTTAAGGAGTTGAATAGTGCGGACGGTGTTTGGCTGTACTAGCGATGCGGGATTTGTCGATAGTGTGGAATCAAAGCACCACCATTTACCAAAAGATGTGCATAGCCAGGTTTAGACCAATCAGCGAGGAGGAAGCTGATGAGGGACGAGTCTCGAAAGTTTAGCAGAAAGCCTTTAAAGATTAGGCTTGAATATTCGAAAATGAATCAAGTGCGCCAATTAAAAATCGTTAAGACGGTGGACAGTTGGATGCCACGAGAATTGAATGACCAATCGATATTTGCGATAGGCGCCACCTGTCTAATTAAATTGTACCTCGTTTTAGGACGAAATACCGCCGGTGATGACAAGTGAATTGCCTAAATTAACATCAGTCAACTAGGTGTATGACTTAATTATTACGGACTCATTTCTTTGAGTGTAAAAATATGTGCTAAATAGAAAATATTCCCGATTTTCAATTAACTCCTTACTGATGGGGAGGTTTAAATTGTGTGATGAGTTGGACGTTGAGAAAGTACTGGCACGATAATTTAAAAACGCGTTAACGAAGAAGTAAGCATTCAGCTCTCTCTAGGTAGAGAAAAAATGGAGACGTGGCCAACTCCTAAATTCTCGCAAAATTGCATTTGTGGTCAAAAGCCGATGTCGCTAATGTCCTTAAACGCAATCTTCGACGTCTCGCGAATTAGTTGTAACAGAAAAGCCCCAAAACCGATCTGAGCCAATCACTGATTATGGCTAATTAACTTTTTTGTGAATAATTACACGTCCTCCAATCCAATTTCTTTACACGTCATGCTCCTATAGATTACGATAGCCGATTCGCTACTGGTTTAGGCTACGAATAGGGAAATCCCAACCGTCTCCGTTACTAAAACACTAAAAGATGTCCCAAAGACGGCCGTCCTCTGTGACCAATACAAGATCAGGTCTGATTTTAACTCGAAGCTCATAAACTTCTGCTAGTGGCCACTTTAGGCGATATTCAGTTGTTTGAATTCACACAAACCACCAATCAACGTCATTTCGACACAGAATACGGCAAAATTTTCGACTTTAGACCCGATCAATTGAGAATACCACGAACGCTAGGAATTTATTAGGTAAACTCGGTTAACAGTATAAAATGTATAAAAATAGAGGGCGTATTGGACAGTAGATGTCGATGCAGCGTTGGAGATCCACCTAGCTCCCGGGACTAATCCAGATTGTCTCAAACGGCGCAGCTTGCGAAACACGAACCTTCCGACTCTTCAGCAGGCCTACCAGGAATCAGAAAAGGAGATTCATACCGGCGACAAACCGACTTGTCGATTAAACCTCCTGAGGCTCTCATAAAACTAGCTAACTTGTCTGATTTCGAGAAGTAGTGGTTATTTAGTAGGGGTTTACCTACGCAAACCCGACTGCCCCGCTTACAAACAACCGCACTAATTCTGCATTTTCAATCAAACGCAGGGTATAGAAAGAGGTAAAAGAATGCAAACTAGGTACACAAGAGGTGGTGGAAGGTTTTCGCGGCCTGCTTTCGGGTACACGACGGCGACAAGAGCCTGGTGAAATCGATTTCGAGAACGCCCAGACTGAACTGTTCCGTAACGGTGCTGAAACGAGATTACACAGATGAGGAGTTGGAGGCTGCCAGGAGGTCAAAGGCAAACCGAGGTCAAAGACTCACTCCAAGAAAGCCGATTCGTTGGCGTATGAAGCAGGAATGTCGCTCAGCGGAGGAGGAGGCGGGACGGTGCCTTCGGGAAGAACTGAAATGCAACCAAGACAACGGTTCACATAGAGACGTCTCGATTTGGGGTGAGAGCTTGCATGAGCACCGTTTACCTTCGGGAACAGGAAGCAGCTGTTCCGCCTTTGGAGGCAGAGGAGGAGCTACAAGGCAGGCAAACACACGGCGAAATCAATTTACTCTCCTGCACCAAAACCGATACGGGCAACGGTTCGAACTCACCGTCCGCGATCGAATATGTCGTCTGTTGAGCGATGACGGTGTCCTTCGGAGTCGGGGGTTGTTGCTGGAGGCTCTTGTCGCCATCCTGGCTGGAAGAAGCGCGTATGGTGAAACTCGAGGGGTTCAAGGAGGACTGTCGAGGAACGAAGGAGGAGGCGGAGAGCATGTCGCTGGCGGCGCGAGCCTCCTCGCGCGACGCCTCCAACGCGGACTCGCGGAGGCTGCTGAGATTCGACCTGGACTGGGACCTAGACGTGTCTCTTGGTGGCTGCGGTGAGTCCCTCAACGGCAACGCCTCGCACATTCGACGCTTCGAGCGCCAGAGCTACAAGAATTGCCAACAACACGAGTTCGATTGTGGACGCACTAAGTTTGCTCACTTCGCATGATCCCAGCCCATTCTCAACTTGCACGTCTGGCCGAACAGCCTCTTAGATCTCACAGCAGCGATCTTCCGATCAAAATCATGCTAAACGTCCTACGACGCACAACGGCCCCAGTCATCCCCTGACGCCGCCCAATCGTGCAGTTTCACTGCTCTCGCGGTCCAACTGAAAGAGTGACCCGAATTACCAACACCCAACCATCACGGAGATGCTTGTCCGCCTGGCAACCGAGCCTTACCTCGCCAAGACCGAGGCTGATAGCGAGCTCCCAGTTAGCGGGCAGAGCCAGCAGTCGGTCGACGTTGAGCGACCGAGCACGCTTGGGGTGGGTCTCCCAGGAGCTGAGGGCCAGTATCTCGGCGCGGGTGCACAGGAGGCTCTTGCTGAGCTCAAAGTTTTCGCGAAGCTGCGCCTTGGAGAGCTGCAGGACGCTGTCAACGAGGAGACGCGCTGGGCGTTTCCGAGGGCGTCTGGGAGGCGGTGCCTGCGGAGGATGCACCAGCTCCTCCAGACTGAGCGGCGGCAGCGGCGATGGCGCAGCGCGTCTCGGGGGCCTTGCCCTGAAACAAGGGAGTGTCGACACAGGTAATAACTGCTGCGATTTGGGAATAGGGAGAGGGTGGAAGTCAAAACCCGGCGTGCAAATCGTTTCATGGCGATTGACAATCGACACTACGCCATCGGTCTGAGGACTCACTTCACGGCTGACGATGCAGCACAGGGCTGAGGCTGATCGAGCTCCAGGAGTTGTGGTTCGGGCATCGACAGTTTCGAGGCGTCCTCGACGCTCTGAAGAGCACGCCGCTTCGGACTCGAGGGCCCTTCTTGAGGCTCTGCGG
Source organism: Mesocestoides corti (assembly GCA_900604375.1). Taxonomy (NCBI): domain Eukaryota; kingdom Metazoa; phylum Platyhelminthes; class Cestoda; order Cyclophyllidea; family Mesocestoididae; genus Mesocestoides; species Mesocestoides corti. Next base: position 27,449 of record UXSR01005477.1, read on the forward strand.
CTTGAACAGGCGCCTGTGGCTGAAATTTGAAAAAAACAGAGAAAGATAGGCGTAGACAGGTCGAATAAAGAGGTTTCCCTTGAACAAATGACGCACCTCAGCGAATGCGAGCGTCTCCTCCGTCGAGACAGGCAGGCGGTGTCTAAATAGAGTGAAAAAAGACGCGGATAACATTGTGCCGAGGCAAGAAGGTAGGTGTTGCACGGCACGAGGGAGGGAACACGACTGGCTTAGTCGCCATCCAGGAAATGCAGACGTGGCAGTTAATTTGGGGTCCAGTGTAAGGAGAAGACAGCTTCGCAGCATCACCTCTGCGGGACCCACAGGGGCAACAAACTCGACTACTTACTCGGCGACGGGATTCGCAGGCGGTGGCTCAGTTCTAACAAGGAAAGACCAACGATAGAGGCGTGAGGGGAATGCGACTGGACAATCAGTAAGTCGATATTGAAAGAAAAAACCAAGAGCTCGTACATGGAGACAGTCTGGATTTGGGTGTCCACGGCCGGAGCCTCAAGCCTGAAAGGCAGAATGGATGAAATTTAGGAATGCCGTCCTCAGATAAGGGTTGTGTTTAGACATAGAATTGGTCATACAGGTGACAGAAATGTCAACTGTACAATGCACTCCGTTAGCATCAAAGGATCGATGCCTACACCACGCAGGCTTACACATTTTGAGGTTGTTGTTGTTGTTGATGCTCTTCGCGTTCTTGCGGCACTCCACACGTCTTCGACGGCCTCTCAATCTCGTCGAGTCTACAGGAGAAGTGAAACTCAATGAAACGAGCGGGGGAGAATGAGCACGCGGAGGGACGTCAGTCGACTTACTCATAAATGGACGAAAGTCTGGTGCTCTTGCGTCGGGGCTGTGGCTTTTCGGGTGACTTTTCTTGCGCCAGGAGCAGTTCAATCGGCACTTGGCTAAATATTACATTTGTGAAGGTAGGGAAAAGCACTGTTACTTCTCTTTGTCCTCGCCAAATAGTCGTTCGCTAGAATTACAACAAAAAAATAAGTTTCGGATTGCTGGAGGGGAGTACACGTTTGGTCAGGCATGAAATCACAAAACGGCTATTTCATAATCACTTAGGCAGCGAACGCAGTGCTGTTGTCAGGTGAATTTCTTGCTACAAACACCGTTAAAACATGTAATTCACGATGCGGAGAGGAAACATCCAACGGTAAATTGAGTTGATATTGGGCTTACGTAGTTTCCAAATGGGCAGCTTCAGAAGAAGAAGCGACCTTTTCGCCAAGCACATCAGTTTGGAACGCGCTTTGGAAGTCCTCTCCAAACAGGCATACGTTATCATGCTATAAATGATTACAGATTAAGGCCTCATACCTTTGGCGTGGTGGCAGCCTCAACTAAGGTAATGTCTTCGACTCGGGCTTGCAACGAAAAGGAATTTTCCAAGCTTGGCATGGTCTAAAAGCGTCATTTTTAAGAACAGCGAACTATCTCCAAATCCGTCTGTGAAGCCATTAGTGGCCCTGGAAGACAAAACGAGCCAAAGTCGTCCGCAAAGGTTAGTGGGAGTTCGATGTCAACATCTGCCCTGGTTCTGCTACGTGACTTCCTGAAAGAAAAAGAGGAAATAATTACAGATAATGCTACTGCGTGATTCAAAAACGCGGCACGCTGCAAAATAACAAGGCCAATTTTGAACTTTAACGGGAAACTGAATCAACCTTTACCGAACTTCGTCTATTTGCACCAACTGAGGTCGGAAAGAAAGCAACGACCGAGAATACAAATCATGGGCTTCACCTATTATTAGAAATTGCCACAGGAATAAAGAGCAGAAAATAAAGAGCACAAGAGCGAGAGAGTTAGATAATTGATTAAGCAAATGAGACTTACGCAAAACGATAGAAACTTTCTCAGCGTAAATACGGCACAAACCGTACATCAGTTGAGCTGCTAAATAAAGCGACAGTCTTGATCTCTTTGATCCATTGATATATTCCAATAATTCTGAACTAAACAAGCAGAAAACCAATGATGACGTTTATGAGAACAAACCAAGAACGCAACATATCAACTGCCATAACATCCCGTTTGTTCACATGTGAAACACCGCGCGTGGCTGCCAACCTTAAAAGTCTACATTATGTAGAGAAAATACCATAAAACACCAAAACGTCCCTTCTTCAACGTGAGTAGGTCGTTTGAGTAAAACATTTCGCCAAGAATGTGAGTCGCCGCAGCGAAACCAATCGATCACGTTGAATTTCAACGTACTAAAACGAAAGTCTGGTAAACATTTTCATTTAACTAAAAACAAGATAGTTTCATTAGAAAAACCTCCTCTAAAATTCAACTAATCCGGGTAATGTTAGGAACCATTAACATAAAAACCCTGTACCATTTGATTTGCACAGATAGTGGTAACTTCAATAGTTTATTAGAGAGGTCCTTTTCATGAGCCTTTAATGACTAGTGCCTTTAGGTGTCTGTCTAGTGTGGTCAATACGTTCTCTGTTCTAGCGCCCACGTAGGTACTTAATTAGCATCACAACTTTATGAATCAGATCTTTTACTTGGATTGGGATTGAGTTTCGAATCGATGAAACGTAGCAGGAAAAAGATATTTTTAGTTTTTTTTATAAAAGGAACGGAAGCGACCATGAAGCAAAAGTGACAATGACAACTTATGACAACTATTTCAGATGGCTTCTAGAACTTTGAGTCAGACTCATTTAGAGAGATTCATTACAAATTACAATTGGAAGTTATGGCAATATAATCTATAAAGACATATTCAGGCAGAGTGTACCAGCACTCTGGTCGCACATGAATTCTCCTAAATGCATTGAAGACATCTTGACTATTAACTCCAGCATGATTCGTTAAGTTAAAATGTTTGCATTATGCACCAGACAACATTCCCGGTAGAAAGTTTGCAATTTAACGAGTTATTTGTATAACGCTTTCCACCATTTTTATCCACAAATTTGCTACCGTATACTTATTTATATGCTTAGTCTTTTTCCGTATTTCCTCACCAACAGACTGTATAAATTGTGTGTGCTCTAAGGTTGGTGCACTTAATATATATTTAGTGTTTAGATTAATAACGAAATCCGACAATCTCAGTTTACAAAAATTAAACTTGGTGAATGAAAATAATGAGTGTTTATTTGCGAATAATTGCTAAATTTTGTGGCTTTTGGTGTTTTTGTAGTTTTGCTATACTTGCGGATGCGCAGAACTTAGTCAAAGTTAAAACTGTCTGACCTTGAATCCTTTCGAATTTAACTAGTAGGCACGCGGACAGGAAGACAAATTCACGACAAACATAAATTATTCGATCGTAAACAACAGGTTCTTTAATTGTAGCAAAGTATTCCGTGTCTACCGATTATTTGTTCAATGGTGAAATGTGGCATTCATAGTCTAGCTCTTGTAATTTAATCAACGGTTCTGGTGCTGACCGACGCAAAGTATTTGAATAGTGATCGAGTTTGAACTTCTCATTCAAATTTTAACGTCCTTTGATGAGAGAAAAGCCAAATAATGCATCGATGATTGTCAAAATCCCAACCAATTTGCAAGTTAAAATCCTGCTAGTTAGCTGCAAAAACTTTATTGACACCACAGCTAATCTTCATGCATGAAAAAAGAGGTCAAACAGTTTTAGTTATGACAAGTTGTTTAAAGGAACCTTGGAATGAAATCCTTTTAAATGCCTAGTATGAAAGCCCTTTTACCTTAGAAACACAAAAATGAAGAGAACTTTAAAGAGGTTCTTTAACAAGTGAATTTTATTTGTTTTTAAATGACCTTATAGATCGCAGACAGAATGGATCACCTAATGTGAAAGAAAATTTAACACAGATCAGGCTCACCAATGAGTGGGCAGAGTGAAATATTTCCAAAGTCTAAAATTGTAATTTAGGATGCTGTCACCATCAATCAGGCTTGTAGAAGGACTAGGCAAACATGAATTCTAAAAATAGAGTTATTATGCTCTAAAATGTGGTCTCAAATATGCAATTTAGGTCTCTGAAGCAAATTTTAGGATGTTAACACGACGCAATAATCCGACACACAAAATGGCCATAATTTCCAAATGATTGCAAATGAACAAATGACATTTTAATTTTCTACTAATATTGTAATGTCCTACGCTAATTTATGTTTGTGTATTGCGAAACAAATTTTTGTCATTTCAGATATTGAGGGAGATTTGACTCATCACGGAAGTTTTGAGTTGACTCTAGGCTCAATCAAAAGTGGGTGAACATTTTTACATAATTGAGATTATCTTTTTTTACCGAAGAAATGCTGTCTGGATAAAGTTTATTTAACCGACTACGTTGGTGTGGCGGAAACTACGTCTGAGGTGCAACCAATCTTAGCGTACAGTGCGTGCACAGTTTTGTGGTGGTTGATATCGTTGACAAATGAGTTCCGCCTCTGTGGACAGGGGCAAGCCGTTAACAGAAGAGCAGATAGTGGAAGGATTTCAGAAGCTGAGATATGAACAGAGAGCAATAGCTAACAAAATTACTGGGCTGGAAATGGACCAGCGTGAACACAAGTGAGTGACTGCTATTAACACCTAAAATAAATTTATACTTCTACCCAGCGGTGTCATTCCTCGTAGGGAATCCAATGTCAATTTGTTAATTAGCTGGTTCATTTTTTCCATGACTTTTTAGTTGATATTTGTAAATGTGCGTCAAGACATGAAATGCAAATGCCACAAGCCTCTTCTCGTTTTAATCTAAATTATTGAACCAATTTACTAGACTTAACAAGTTGGGTCAATCTCTATAATAGACTCAAATAAACTGGGAAGAATCAAGTTGTTGAATTGACTGAAAGTTTTAATACTTGAAATTGGAAGTCTTAAAGTCTCCTTCCACTAATCACCCGCCTTCATGTTTGCCACGAAAAGGCCCATGTTTTATCCTGTGTAGTGCATTTTGTAAATTTTGTCAGTTTCTAAAGGGCATCTTCTTTCAAAGCGCCGTGTATTCATTTCTCTTTAGCATGGTGATCAAAGTCCTGAAAAATGTGGATTCCGAGCGCAAATGCTTCCGCCTCATCGATGGTGTGCTTGTTGAACGCCAAGTTAAACACGTTCTTCCCGCTCTTGAGGCAAACGAGAAAAAGGTTCGTTGTTTGTCCGTGAATTTTTAGTTTTTGTTTAACTTCGTCGTTCTTTCCTCGTTATCGATACGCTTATTTTTACTTCAGTCGCAATTGGAAGGCTCATATAGTGACATCCAAGTGTCTTCAATTTTACGCAATCATACAACTTAGGCAATTTCAAAAGCAGTCTCTGTAGCATCACGACTGTTTTTAAGCCAACCAAGAGTTTGATATCATTCAATACACGCTAACCTTTTTCGCATGATTTGTGGAAGCATGTGAGCTAAAATTGTGCTCGCCTGTCTCTGCAACGATTATTAGAAAAAAAAACTGGTTTCACCTAACTTTTAACTAGCTAATTATCGTGTTGGTTGTCGCCTGTTGGCATTATTTATGACTTCTATTCTGGTTCCACCCAATCTGCGCGCTTGGACTTCATTTACAGACCCTCTGCCGCTTATCCACGTAATTAATTCAAAACCTAGTCAGTTTGTTGCAATCATCATTACTCGTGCAGCCGTAAACCCCTTTTCCACGCACGGGTGTGTGTGTATGTGTAGGGTAGCGCATTTGCCTGCTGCTGCTGCTGCTGCCGCAGTGAATTATTTCACAAGCTCGTCTATTAGCAAGGGTAATCAGTGTGCCTTGCAGTGACGCGGCAATGCAATTGGTCGGTGTGTGTGAACGCCTCCCAGGGATTGCTTTTTCTCCGTCCATGATTGGTGGCTCGGTCTGGGCGCTACGTCGCGTGGCGGCTGTACTCATTGCGAGGAGCTGAAATAAGTAGTCGCAATGGTTCAATCCGATCCGGCGCCACTCCTAATTGAATGGAATAACCAGTGCTCAAGTTCTAATTGTTCCTGTTGTAGAAACAAGCAACAACTAAACACTGAATAGGTAGTTCGAATGTTTCAGGTTGGAATAACTTTCACATAGAAGAGTTTAGCTATGTAGTTAGGGACCCTTAAGGAATCATTAGTGTTCAAGACGTAGAAAAGTCTGTATCGAATAAATATTGTCTTCAATAACTACAGTTTTCGAAAAGCTTGAATCGTATTAGATGTCTGTCGAGCATGTGCAACCATCCGGTCTGCCCTTACTCCAGCCTGTTATGGGCAATTAACCTTTATAGGCCTTCCATGTAGGTCAGAGGTCCAGGTTTTTAGCCAACGGATCACCAACTTTCTGCTACTGAAGCCTCATTGGCTCGGTGTGAGTTGCACTTTCTGATTGGTCTACCTATTGTCCTCTCGTTGTAGATGGCCGAGGCGCTGGAGATGCTACGTAGCCAGTTTGAAGAGAAAGGCAAGGAGTTGCAGGTGTACAAGGAAGAGAATAAGATCAAAATCGCCGGTGAAGACTCCACAGGTCCCGGTGGTGGCGGCGGCGGCGGTGGCAACTCCGACGGCGAAGCTGCTGGCGGCAACGCTCCCGCCTCCTCTTCCGGCGTCCTTGTCACGTAGACATTCCCCTCCGCCCCCACACCAACTCTGGCGCGCGCGTTTACGAGTCCTTGCCGTATCTTTGCCCATCATTCGGTTCATGTGTCCTGTTACTACAGCCTGCTTGCGTGTGATTGGTGGCGTTTTGAGCGAAGTTTGTTGGGTGGTAATCCAGTGTGGCCGAGTGGTGTTTTAGGCACGGTTACAGGGAAAACTGTAGTGTTTGGCGTTGTCAAGGCAACTTTGTTAGCTGTGGCACTTAGCAGTGGTGGTACCTTATTGGACGCCTCTCTCTCTTCCAGTCACGCTCTTGTACACCTACTGGGTTCTGCGGCTGTTTAAATTGGGCTAGCGAGTTTTTGCTCGGCCTAGTTAAGTTCGGATGTCTGTCCACACACTTGGCCTTCTTGAATATGGCTGTGTTACTTATCATACTTAAGTATAAAGTGCTTTCCAGATTGTTGAACGAAAGAGAAGTTACTAGTAGTAATCTCACTTGGTTTTCTCGCATGACTGAACAGCTTTTTGATCAGATCTAGCCCAAGTTAACTGCCTGAGAGGCCGTACAAATAGGTGAAAATATATTCATTCATCAGTATTGCACGTGGTTGGTTTGAGAAGTAAACTGAGTCGAAATTGACGACGTAATATAAAGTAGAGGTTGGCATAGGTAAAGGCACATGTGGGCGAGAAGACAAGAATGGTGAGTGCAGTGCGAAAGGGGTGGGGTGGGATAAATGAACGAGGTGGGTCGTGTCATTCTCCTAGCTGTAGAGCGGTAGCTGGGGGCAGGGATGCGTGTGGTTTGCCTTTGCGTAAGTAATTAGGATTGGGGGTGTAGGAGTGTCTCCATGAGCGAAACTTGGATGGGTGCACGTGCTACCTCCTCCTTCAATTTAAGGAGACGTGATCAGGTTGAGGAGGGGGGGAAGTGGTTGGGCTACTCGTCTACACCGAAAATGGCTTCCATGCGTCGAAGCGCGCTCTGGACGAATTGTCGAAATGCCGAGGGCTTGGCCGGTTCATCATCTTCGTCGGAGTATGCGGGTTTCTTTGCCTGAGGCTTCGGAGCCTTTCCAAAGACCGATTTGACCTCGTCAATGTCGACGTCATCGAAGGTCGGCCGCTTCTTTTCGCCCAACTTCTCTGAAAGAGACCATCCAGGGTTAAAGTGCCCGAACACTGCCGACGAACCAATCTGAACACAGATAGTGCACAGCAAGCCGCAAAATGTGTCGAAAAATGAATAGAATTCGTTCTACTCACATAAACGCATTCTAGATATCATGGATATGCAGAATATGGGAGGATGGGACATGTGCATTTGAGCAAATATGCCTGCAAAGTCTTTTCTAGACAAAGACGAGGAGCAAAAGCGCAGCGATTGAGTGCATGCAAAATTTCAGCCACACCTGCCTACGTGACCGGCCAAGTAATAAACCTTCTAAAGCATAGCTGGCTCACAAAGAAGAGGAGACCCCAGAACAAGACGAGATCTCTGATTGGTTCGCAAATTGACCAATCACATCAACGCCTGACGCAAAGAATGTCACAGATCATTTACACAATGCACAACGAAACTATTGGTTAAAAACCAAGGTACACGTCCTGAAGTAGATTAGCTATAACTTTTACAAAAATTGTAGCCACATCACACATTTCAACCTCAATTTTTACTAAGAGGGTGACGAAACACACTTCTAAAAGCACTTGCCTCATCCTGTTCCATTGTCAGTGATAACAATAATAAGACCCAATCACACGCATGGACATCTACAAAGGACCTACGACGACCTACAGGACTAATCGTCGCCTAGCGACGCCGCCATGCGTTCGTTTGGTTGCAAAGAGGGAAACACGCGGGGTAAGTAGGTGATACCTGTCGGCATTGGGGCCAGGGTTATGTCGACATGCGCTCTGATCGAAGTAAATACGTAAAGTTTACTCAGGGCACCGACTGACTTCCTGTCTGCCTTGCCTCGCGAATGGACCACCTTGGCTGCAAGGAATAAGGCGTGTGTTGTTACACCAACCCGGGAGTCTTTGGGAGTATCGAGCTATGGCTAGCACAGTGGAGTGCTCATGCGCAGCTAAGTACCACCAAAGTGATGCGCGGGAAATTTGTGGTGTCGCGCGTCCACAAAGCACGCGAACCGTCTGATGGGAGGATGATAATTGGTAGTGAGAAAGCCGAGGGTGTGGACAAACTGCCCCCCCTCGATTTCCTCATGAATGACTTGAACAGTGTGAGAAAGAAGATGCATTCCGCATTCTCTGAATACAGAAAGGATTTCTACTGCATGGTTACAGCCAGGTGGGTCTCAAAGCAACGCCAGTTGGTTCAGAACGCGACTAAACACGACTCTACACTGTGTTCAGAGAGAAAGAATTTGGAAAATGGACAATGTCGAACCAAAATCCACACTTTCCTTAGATATAAACAAAGCCTGAAACATGATTGGCCGAATGTTAGCCAATCATTTGCCCTAATAACGCAGAGATTTTGGGCAAAGTGACCAATGGAGGCAGGGCTTCTGCGCTAGTCTTTTGCAATAAAATACGTCCAGTTTTGAGATCAAATGTGCTTGGTGTTTCAGACGTAGTCGTGTTAGCCGTAAACCAGACATCACTTCAAGAAAAACCGCAGCATCACTACAAAAGGCGCCAAGTTTAAGTCCGCAATGTGAGCACTCTTGGTGATTTTTTTTTTAATACTTGGTACAAACACAACTCCAATAGGCCATATGACCAGATGTTAGGTGGGTAGTCAGGAGCAGTTTTATCTAAAATTTGCAATACTAATTCACAGGCAACACGGTAGTAGCTCAGGCATCCGCCGAATAAGGGCTAGTGACCAACAAGGGGTTTAAAATCACAGACAGAAATTAACAAGTCCATTTGTAAGTAGGATGCCAGCACCTCTAAAGGGGGTTATTTGCGTAGGGAGATGTCCGTGCCTTCTGGCGTTGGGGATGAGGTTTTGTCGATCGCAGCAACAGCATCGGGCACTTGAACTGAAAGTAACCACACACACACACACAGACTGTTACTCAGGTGTCTCTTGACAACGGCTTGGTCGTTAGGTGGTCTCTGAGAGCCAATGCAGCTCTCCGCCAATGACACATCACTTGGGACAGGACCATTCAAAGGGCTATCTGACGGGCATTCCAGGCAGCAAATCAATGCAACACGGCCTGCGACTCTACCATGACAAAAACGCATGCTGTGCAACAAAGGAAGGAGGATTGGCGAGTTACCACGTTCAATTTTTGTCACGGGAGGCTTCGATCCTGGAGGCTTGGCCGGTGAAGGGGCCGGTTTCCTAGCTGAAAGTCAACGCAAAAACGCTCGTTCAGCTAGCTCCAGAAGAACTGGACATTATGACAGCTAAATGCACTGAAGATTACCCGATTCAGGCGGCGCCGCTGGTTGCTTGAGTTTCAGAGGAGCAGGGGTTGAAGGAAGAGGCGCAGGAGGCGGAGTCTTAGAGGACTTCTTGGCTGGAAGGCAAAGAGGGCTGGCTTAGTGGATGTGCTGCGACAACGACTCGACAGGGCCCGCCATTGGACGCATAGGGCAACCAAACATGCTGGCTTGCGCCGCCGACTCGGTGACAAGACCAGCTTTCAACACAAATGCTGCTTCAGGCGCAAACGCAAAAGGCAGATCAGTCGAGAGGGCCAATGTAGAACCGCGTGATGGGTGCACACCATCGGATAGCTTCAACAGGACTTAAGTTTTGCCTTCAGACGTGAAAAATCAACAAGTTGCCAAAAAAGAGTGCACTAACGGCCGTACGATCAAGCAAGATAAATAGGTGTTGGCGTGTGTGTGTGCGTGCGTGTGCGTGTGTGGGGAGGGGGAGAGGTTAAATCAGTTTACTTGGCTGTCTGGGTGGCGCAGGAGGTGGTTTCTTTAAGACGGGAGTGACGGGTGTTAATTTCGGTGCCACCTTGGGCATTTTGGCTAAAAACATAGGTTGTGGTTAGATTCAGTCAATGCCTGCTACCACGGAAGGTTGAGCAGGCCAACTCACCGGTTATTGGAGGAGGGGAGGGGATTTTACGAGGAGGTCGCGTTTTCTCCTTGTAATCCGGAATCCCGTCACCATCGGAGTCCTCCTTGTCATCCGGTATGCCATCTCCATCATCGTCGTCGTCGAGGTAGTCGGGAATTCCATCGTTGTCGTCATCTGTGTCCAGTAAATCGATGATTCCTGCAAGAAAAGAAACCCAATTGACGCATTCGTCCTCGCCGACATTCTTGATTTGTTCGTTGTTTTAATTATAGTTCTTCCGGAGCGCCAATTACAACTCGCTCACCATATGGGTGGCGCCCAGGTAAAACGTGTTCTCATTGTAACATCTGCTGTCTATGATAACACGTACACTTTGTCGAGAATTTCAACTCGTGGATTGGGCATGTGAATTTGAATTTGTCGTAAAGTGGCCTTTTTTGTTGTAGATTTAGCCTTAGACATCCAAAAATTGAGAGCTCGATTCTGATGGCATTTACAACATTCTTCTTCGCATTAAGGCATACACGAGCACCAATAGAGACTAGGCATTTAGTTAGAGACCTCTCCTAAGTCCACCAAAGATAACCCAATTGTCATTATCTACGATAGTCAAACTGATGATTTAGCAGATCTTTCCCTGGAGGCGATAAAGGCATTTTCATGGACTACTTTTAAAAGTAGCACTGATGAATGAGATACAGCGAATTCTGGTATTCTTGGATAGGTACTTAGACATGGAAGTGGATAGAGATGTCACGCGCCTAAATCTTCTGATGCATGCTCCATCAAATGACCTAAAGTCAATATAGTTTCACCTTGTGTTGCCTCAAAACCTCAGTACAGTAAGGCAACAACACAACAACGTACCGTCGCCGTCAGAATCCTTCATTTCTTCGATGTCGGGCACACGATTCATGTTTTCGTCCTCCTCTTCGTCTGGAATACCTGAAACACACCAAAGGGTGGTGTATGAGCTGACTCTGTGGTTCTTGTCAGTTTCAGTGGCTCATGCCTAAATTAATCCATTTGCGGGCCAGGTTAGTCCACTACAAAGTGCGTCATGGAATGACAACGATTTCATTGGCTTTAATCACTCGCAGACTTCCCCCAAAATACCAGATTGCAATTGGTAGTTTGGGCAAGTCGTCACAAACAGTATACTTAGCAGTCATTCCGCTTCCCTACCATCGTTATCATCGTCATCATCCTCGCTGTCGGGAATTCCGTCGTTGTCGTCATCGTCGTCGAGGTAGTCCGGCACTCCGTCTTCGTCGGTGTCTTTTCCTTCCAGGTAATCCAACATCTGGTTCCCGTCCTCGTCTTCGTAGATATCCGGCACCCCGTCATTGTCATCATCATCATCTTAGTAAAAAAACAAGCGGATCATTTCGATTCAAATTGCCAACCAATCAGGTTCATCGAACAACCGCATCGTCGCCACAATTGTTGAGCCTAGCTGGCATTGATTTGTAATCAAATTTAGTTAATGCTTGAATCATGACACACATGCCCTAGACGTACGAGACGTTCCCTTAGCAACGCCACTGCCTACCAACGCGTGACCTGAATGGGCAAAATAGCGAGTACCTTCAGCGTCTGGAATTCCGTCGTTGTCGTCGTCTTCATCGTAGAGATCGATGATGCCATCCTTATCCGTATCCTTCATCTCCAAGTGGTCTGGACGACCGTTTTTGTTTTTGTCAACCACTAAACAGTGAAAGGACGGATGTCTAGACACGCCACATCTACTTCAAACCATGCAAGCATTTCATCGCGGAATAAGGACCAGAGCTACACGAAGAATGAAAAAAAAAAGCTGGCAACTGACCCTTTTTAGACACGGGAACAGGTTTCTTTGAAGGCTTCACGGCCTCAGGCCGAGGAGGCGCCTGTTTGCCCCGAAATGCCGGGGAATCTTCGTCCAAGTAATCCGGGACTCCATCTCCATCCGCGTCCTCCAGGTAGTCGGGGATTCCATCACCGTCAGAATCACCTTCGAGATCGTCAGGAATGCCGTCACCGTCGTCGTCATCATCAAGATGATCAGGAATGCCATCATTGTCATCATCATCGTCTAGGTAGTCTGGGATTCCATCGCCGTCAGCATCTTCCTTGTAGTCGGGAATTCCGTCACCATCGGAATCAACCTCAAGATAGTCCGGTATTCCATTGCCATTATCGTCGGTGTCAACAACATCCGGAATGCCATCATTATCATCATCTGTGTCCAAGTAATCAGGGATCCCGTCCCCATCGGTATCCTCCTGGTCGTCAGGAATACCGTCGCCGTCATCGTCGTTGTCTTCGGCATCAGGCACGCCATCATTGTCGTCATCACCGTCCAAGTAGTCAGGAATTCCATCACCGTCGGCATCTTCCATGTAATCTGGAACGCCGTCACCATCGGAATCGCCTTCCAGATGGTCTGGGATACCATTACCGTCTACGTCGTCGTCCATGTAATCAGGAATACCGTCACCATCCTGGTCTTCCTGATAGTCAGGAATTCCGTCACCGTCGGAGTCCTTTTCAAGGTAGTCTGGAATTCCATTGCCATCCATATCGGCATCAAAGTTATCGGGGATTCCATCATTATCATCGTCATCATCGAGGTAATCTGGAATACCATCGCCATCTGAATCTTCCTGATAGTCTGGTATGCCATCGCCGTCGCTGTCTCCCTCCAAATGATCAGGAATTCCATCGCCATCGGCATCATCGTCTAAGTAGTCAGGAATTCCATCACCATCCTCGTCTTCCATGTAATCTGGAATTCCATCTCCATCACTATCACCTTCTAGGTAATCAGGAATCCCATTTCCGTCATCATCATCTTCGTCGTCTAACACACCATCGCCATCGACATCATCGTCAAGATAGTCGGGAATTCCATCACCATCCTGGTCTTCAAGATAATCAGGAACACCATCACCGTCAGTGTCACCTTCGAGAGCATCTGGAATTCCATCGCCATCGGCATCCTCCATCATCCTGGCTCTCACAACTTTCCGAGACGGCCTGTCTTTTTTCCGGTTGTCTTTCTTATCCATATAATCAGGGATTCCATCGTTGTCCGCGTCTTCCAAGTAGTTTGGAATGCCATCGCCATCCCAGTCCTCTAGGTAGTCAGGAATTCCGTTGTTGTTGGTATCCTGCTTGAATATCTCATCGCTCACATCAGCGTCGTCGTCGTCGTCATTGTCATCGGACTGACTTACGAGTGGAAGATCAGCGTCCGAGTTTGAATCATTATCGAAGTAATTTGGAATTCCATCTCCATCTTGATCCTCGAGGTAGTCAGGAATACCGTCGCCATCCGAGTCTTCGAGGTAGTCAGGAATACCATCGCCGTCGGAATCATCCTCCAAAGCATCTGGGATTCCATCGCCATCCTTGTCAATTTTTGCCGACAACTTCGCTTGTTTAAAGTGTGTTAGAGTAAATATGCTCGGATCTTCATCCAAGTAGTCAGGAATTCCATCTCCATCGGCATCTTCGAGGTAATCGGGAATTCCATCAGCATCAGCGTCTTCCAAGTAGTCGGGGACACCGTCGCCGTTAGCATCACCTTCCAGGGCATCCGGAATGCCATTGCTGTTTTCGTCTTCAAGATGATCCATAACACCATCGCCATCACTGTCCACAAAACGAGCCAGCTTTTGGACTCGCTTGGGTTCCTGGCGGTGAGAGACTTCAAGGTCGATGCAGTCAGGAATTCCATCACCATCGGCGTCTTCCATGTAGTCAGGGATGCCGTCATTATCACTATCACCATCACAGGGATCAGGAATTCCATCACCATCCTTATCTGTTAAAACAAGCCTCCTAACTTTCGCCTTCATGTAATAGCGGCTGTCCTTGTCCATGTAGTTCGGAATTCCATCACCATCTGAGTCATCGAGGTAATTTGGGATCCCATCGTCGTCATCGTCTTCCATCAGATCAGAAATTCCATCATTGTCTGAGTCCGCCACTGTGAGGCGTTTTTCGTGGCGTGACCTCCCACCCTTCTTCCCTCTGGGAATTTGAAGCTTCGGCTTCAATTTTTTGGGTACGTTGGGCTCGTCGTCTAGGTAATTGGGGATTCCATCGCCATCAGAGTCTTCCAAGAAGTTTGGAATTCCGTCGTTATCGTCGTCCTCCAGGAAATCTGGAATTCCATCTCCGTCGTCATCTTCCAGGTAGTCGGGAATGCCATCTTCATCTTTATCGCCCTGTAAGTGGTCTGGAACACCGTCACCATCTCGATCAACGTGCTTTGGAAGTTTCTTGCCCTTCAACACAAACAGCCTGCTATCGCGATCCAGCATATTTGGTACCCCATCACCGTCATCGTCTTCGTAGTAGTCAAGCATTCCATCTTTATCGGCATCAGTCAGATAGTCAGGAGCCCCGTCCGAATCGGTATCAACCTCCAACACGTCAGGAATATTGTCACCGTCGGCATCCAGCATCTTGATCAGTTTCATGTAGAAGTTGTAACGCCTGGAGAAGGTAGGACTGTCCTCGTCGAGGTAATTTGGAATCCCATCGCCGTCATCGTCTTCCAGGTAGTCGGGAATCCCATCACTGTCCGAATCTCGAGTTGAAGGTCGGTGTTTCAGCGCGCTGGGCTGCTTGCACGAGCCGTCCTTTTTGGTGCAGGCAGCGGGCTTTGCGACGGCCTGAGCTTTGAAGAGCTTGTGGTCCTTGTCGAGGTAATTTGGAATGCCGTCACCATCGTCGTCCTTCAAGTAATCACTTATCGTCTCGCCCTTCGAAGGCTGCTTCTTGGCAACCTTCTTCACACCACGTTTGGGCTTGCCTTCCGCGGACGCCGGAGAATTCTTGGCGCCCAGTTGGAGCAACCTGCGTCCGAAAAACGGCGGCACATCGTCCTGAGCGAACTCGTCTAGTCGGGACGCAAAATTACACCAATTAGTAAAATCGTATTAGTGTATTATCAGGCAAAACACAGAGGTGTAAACGCATTTGTAGAGATTTTTCATCGGGGTTAAAATTATTTTTAAAATAGAAATATTTTAGCGGTCTTTCGTGGTGGCGGAAGCATCGGACACAAGGTTTTTCAAAACACCGAACAACAGGTCCATGCGAATCGCACAACCTCTCAGAATGGCAGACCTTGCGATGGCAACTGATAAACAGCACATTCGATAACACGACATTTTATCCAATTGGTAGTGTTCATTACGCCGACGCGGTGTCTTACGAAACTTTTAAATGTTAATACAAAGGTTTAAATGTGCTGATTTTGATCTTAGTGACTAGCAGCCCCGAAAGTTTGAAAACGCGGAGTCGTAAGCTCTACTGGACGACGGCAGCGATCTCCAAGCGTTTCCACATTAGTACTTCCTTAAACCAATCCCTTGTAGGCATTAAATTGGCAAATTAATGAGGAATAAAGTGGTCCAGTTGTGATCCTTAGATGCGTTTGCTGTTATCAAAGAAGAACCTGCAAACCACACACTCATAGCTGAATGACTACTCTGTGGCATTTCTCGGGACAAGAGTGGACGTCATACTGACCTTCGTGTTCGCCTTCACCAAAAGCTCCGAAATCGAGCATGGACGGAGACTGCGGCGTATCCTCTGCTTCCTCCTCGAACGGCGAGAAATCAGCCTCGCTGACTTCATCTTCCTCCATCTCGAATTCCACTCCCTCGTCAGCCTCCTCTTCTTCTCCTTCTTCTTCCTCGAAGTCAGTTGGAAAATCGAATGGCAACTCGTGAGAGTCATCGGGGAGGTGATCATCCTCCTGGAAGACGGTGGAATTTTTTAAAGCAATTCCACATTTAGCGACACTTTTCAAAGCCTCAACTAATTGCAATTACATGGAACATCTTCCACAGTAGAACAGTACTTCTTATAGCCGGATTCTCTAGCTCATGAGTGGATGCCGAAACACGAGGCAATGCGGTCTCGCCGCCAACACGATTTAAAGAGAATTAGACTACATGAAAAAAGCGGGCTTTTTACCTCCTCGACATCCGGCATAACGTCTAGGTCCTCTTCGTGGAAGAGTCGATCATAGTCGTGGCCTTCCGGCATTCCGTCTCCCCGCAAATACAATCCAGCTAGCTTGCGTTTTCCAATCTGCCCGACGGGAACCCTGGGTTTTGGTGGGTCCGCCACCGTCTTCTTCACGAACCGCGCCACCGTCTTCACCTTCTTCGGCGGAATGGGCTTCTTCGGCGATGCGGCAGCCGAGGGCTTCTTCGTGACGATCGGACTGAGGATGGGGGCGCGGGAGCTCTTGACGTATTTCGTCGGAGTTGGCAGAACATCTGACGGATCCATTAGCGCGCGGATGCGGTGCAGACGGTGGTCGACGGCCTCCTTCAGGCGTGTCAGCGCGTCCTCCTCCTCAGTGAGTTGACGCACTTTGATGACCTTCTTGATGGCTCCACCGTAAGTGCGTACCACGTGGTAGCTGATCGATTTATTGCGGTTGCAGTCTGGAATGCCGTCACCGTTGGCGTCAGGATCCAGTGCGTCGGGGATGCCTAGAAGCGTCCAGAAAGTCGTCAGCTTGAAAATGGCTGATTCAGGGGCTGAAGAAACGAAGAGGTCATGCAAACGCCATACCATCGTTATCGTCGTCGTCATCGATGTGGTTGAGCAGACCGTCCCAGTCAGAGTCCTGGGTCCGATCGATTTTTCCATCATTGTCCATGTCATCGTCCTCCTCGTCCGGAATTCCATCGCAGTCTTTGTCTCCTGGGTCTCCTAAGTCGGCTGCCATGGTGTTTGCCTCGTGTTGTGCCTGTTGGGCTGAAGTGGAAAATGCAGATCAGAGAGTATTCCGTTTTATTCAAGAGGAAGCAATCCATGAACACACACACAGAGAATGCAGGGGAGAATAATGTTTTCGACTTGCAAGACTGGCTAAACCAAGTAGCTGAAGTCACCCGACTAACTAGGGATCACGTGAGGCGAAAGTGTACTTTTATTCGGACGCAATGGACTCCTTCAAGTGGGGCAATAAAATACCAGGTTAGCGGCTCCGTCTGAACCGACTTGCCTGACATGGCCTCGAGATTCTTGGGTTTGTACATGAGGAAGGAGATATGGTCGGGATCTAGGTGGTCAGGGATTCCATCATTGTCGTCATCGTCGTCCAGGTGGTCAGGAATTCCGTCGCCGTCGGAGTCTTTCGGCTGGCAGTCGATGATTCCATCGCCGTTGGAATCCTCGTCTTCGGAATCTGGAAGAATTGAAAGCAAACATCACATCGGGGCTTTGGGTGTACAAGAATAACCAGTTCGACGAACTAGAGGTTGGTAAATTGTGAGATCGTCGTGGAAACTAAGCCAGAAGATGAGAATTTAACGAGAAGAGGTCTTTCAGCAGTCTGCCTAGAGCTTAGTTCGCAGAAATCGGTTCGGAAACTACCAAACTTAACTATTTTAGAGTTAATTATTTGAGAATTAGCGAAGAAATCGTGTCTAAATTACAAATGGATGTCCTATACACTCAGATTTTCTGGAAAATCAAGATACTCTTCTGAGGCCAAGGCTTTTATTTTAAAACGCAAATTTTTTTTAAAATTATTGATGTAAATTTAAGTTACGCTGTCAGGAATCTGGACAACAAGGCCGCGCCTGGCAGAATCAATAACGACCGTCCAATAAGGAGTCTTCGTGTGGGACGTATAAAACTGTCCCAATGTGCAAGGTCAAGTTTGTCATAAATTCGTGCGACCAAACTCCCAAAAAATCACACAATTTATTAGCCGCGGGGCTGAATGACTCGACTAGGTGTAAAGCACCCAAATTATTAATCCCTCTTGCGCCGATATAAACGATAATCTGTTAAAACACATGACAGTAGCGACAGATTTGTCGTTGTATCGACCGCCTATCACAATGACACACGATTTTTACCCCTAATGCAAGTGTTTGAACGTCCAATCAAACTTCGAGGCCAGTGTCCTTCCACGGACCAATTGGATTGCAGGGAGGTTCACCGCAATAATTATGAAGCCCAGGAGGTCACAACAGTTGTTCATTGCTGAACTTACGAGTGTAATTAAAGGACTTGAAAGGTAAAGGAAAGTGCTTGCACGCACATAAAATAACACCACATTTATCATCCGAGGTAATCGGTCACCCCCCCCGAGAGGGAGTTAAGCGGTAGGTAGGGTCAGCGCGGGAAAGAATAAAACGTAAACACATCCTTACCAGGGATTCCATCGTTGTCATCATCATCGTCCCACTCATTGAGAATTCCGTCATTGTCGCTGTCCTGGAACGCAAGAAAACAAGAAGTAAATCAGGACAACGATGAACAGGTGAAAGACGAGGGGTCTAAAAATCCATGCGCTACCTGTTTGTTATCGAAATATCCATCATTATCGTCGTCTGGGTCCAAGATGTCCGGAATGCCGTCACAGTCGTGGTCCTGAAGGTGGTCGGGGATTCCGTCATCGTTCATGTCATCGTCGATGGCATCTGGAAAGCCATCGCCGTCAGTATCAATGCCCAGACCCCTAACACCGTCCGTGTCGAGGTGGTCGGGAATTCCGTCATTGTCGTCATCCCGATCCAGGATATCTGGAATCCCATCCTACAACAGCAACAAGTCAGAACGTCTTGACAGCTGATTGAATGCCTATACGTAAAGGTGAACACTTTAATAGAGTGGTGTGGCAAAATTTTCAAGAGGTGATCAAGCCTTGCGTCCAACTGCTCAAAGGTTTATTCTGCACTGTTTCTGCGTTGAAACGCCCTGATTCTTAGTTACCAGGGCACAAATGCCATTGATCCCGGTAATTAGAGGCATTGCAGTAACAACAAGCCAAAATGTGCAAGCCTGTGCTACTAAGCTGCCATTGGTGGGAAAGGGTGTTGTGCAAATATCATCCAGTTTACCAGGGATGTGAACGTGACCACTTAGTCGAAAGGTTTTGGGGAGGGGAGGCATCCGTTTCATGGGCGCTGGCCAGGTTACCACACAAGTTACACCAACTGCCAAACCCGTCTCGTTGTGCCAACCTGTCGTTTATAGCTGCGCAATCATGCCAAACTACAACTTCAGAGGCACAAATGCCAAACTCGAAAACTATCTCGATTTCCAGAAGACAGCGATTCGTGTAAAGCTGTGAAAAGACGCCGATGAAGGGGGTATTTTCGTGAATTGGAATAGTTCTGAGTGATTAAAATAGTCCGTACCCAATTACGTGTTACACATTCACATGAAACTTAGTGTTCGTAAATCAATAATGTACCTCCTCCCCATCATCTTCCATTACAACGAAACTGCCATGAATTTGTTTGTGGGGATTGTTGTAAGACTGCTTCTGAATTCGTCATAAGAAACACATTGACTGCCGTCTAAAACACTATGTGGTCTTTCGTGGTTTTGAAGGGATCGGATGCAAGGTTCCAGGAAAAAAACGGCAGGTTTACGTGAGTTAATTAGCCTCTCAGAATGGTAGACTTTACGACGATGGTAACAGATAAACAGCACATTCGGTGGCGCTGCTTTTAACATGAATTCCAAATAGGAAAAAAATGCTTCCAAAGCACAGGAGAAATCAACTTGTAGTGTTCCTGGTGCCGCCGACGTTGTGTAATTACTGGTACAAGCGTTTTAGAAGTGGTGATTTCGGTATTAGTGACCAGCCGCGCCCCGGACAGCAGCCTCGAAAGAATGAAGATGCGGAATTGCAAGCTCTGCTGGATGAAGACTCAAAGCAAACGCAAGACAAGCTTGCAGCAGCTCAGTTGGGAGTCACCCGAACACCACTAAATGGGAAACGTGGAAGCTGGGTGCCCCCACATGTGCTGACCAAACACAACTCGGACCAACATGCCTCTCACTGCTTGTCCATGGGCAACAAGCAGTGAATGGGTATATTTTTAACGAGAATTCCAAACGTAAACAGACGTGTGTAGATCCTGGGCATCCCAATAGTGCATCGATGCCGAAACAGGACATCCACTTGAAGAAGGTTTCCCTGTTTTCGGCGTGGGGACATGAAGGGTATACTGTATTACGGATTCCAGACTTGGCCCCATCCGACTACCATTTGTTGTTGGACGTTTTCCGTGGATTTCAACACAGAGTTTGATGAGTTGCTCGCAGGACTTCCACTCGTTGAGGAAGCTCTGCAACCATAACTGGACTTTCATTGGATGAACACTTCAGTCTTTGCCATATATTCCACTCCTTCGCTTCCACGCCTTCAGAAGGAAACCGCTTTTCATCTGGAGTTAAGACATGATCCAACAGAGGTTTGTTTCGGTGACAAGCAAGTGGCTGTGGACACGCGACCCACCCAGGACAAACGTAAATCGCGTGTCGAAGCGTATCCAAGTTGGCATGAATAGCAAAACGCTGTCGAATTGCCAAAATGTAGTCTCTTTGCAACCACTTCAGTGGTAGCTTCTGAAACATTGCTCACCAAATCACAGATCAGGTCGCTATGAATGCCAGAAGATCGATCAAAATCGCCCTTTTGATTTCAACTTGAATACAAGCATGATCCAACACTGAGTTGGTCTATTTGCTCAAAACACTTCTCCGTGGGGAAGAAGTGTGTACAAAGTGATTTCTCTGCAATCCTGCTACCAAAATCATGGCAACGCTTTCACCGGATGCAGCATTACAACCTTCGTTCTGTTAACGAGAGAGAGAGGAGAGAAATAGCTGTGGAAACACGGTCAACTTTGGTCCATTTCGTCAAAACGGAAAGGGACCGATAAAGCGATTTTACCCATAGCAACGGGTATCGTTTACATTAAAGTCACCATTTTGACATAGACAAAACCACGATTCAAATAATGACACAATCATGAAAGAGGAATTACTATAGTCAAATCACAAACTTTTGTAATCACCCACGCGTCCTATTGGTCGTGTGGATAGCTTCGTGTCAAAATTGTGCAAAAACCAGCTAATAATTTCAAGCTCTGGTGAACTAAGTGGGCCTTTCGGTACAACGGCTTGAGTTAATGGAATAATTTGGGTCTAGACACGAAAAATAATTAGGCTACTTGACTAACATTATCGCTGTCGCGGAAGAAGTTGAAGAACTTGTGGTTTGGATCTTTGAGGTCGGGGATTCCATCGTTGTCGTCGTCCGTGTCGATATGGTCTGGAATTCCATCACCGTCAGAATCCTAAAGCGGTAAAAATCATCTGGGTACACGAGACTGCAGAAGCAAGAATTCGAGTGATTGCGTCGAAACAGACCTGGATGACACAGTCAGGAATTCCATCGCCGTTGGCATCCAAATCTTCAATGTCTGGAATCCCGTCGTTGTCGTCGTCGTCATCGTACTCGTTCAAAATCCCATCCCGATCACTATCCTACAATTCCACCAAGATATTTTACTTTAAAATGAAGTGGCGCTTTTAATTAGAGGTGAATGAGAGCAACTACACTGATGCAACATTGGAAAAAATCGATTTTTCGATCGATGCGACAAGTGAAGTATGCAAAAATAGCGACGGCTAACCCATTTATGTTCCATTCCGAAGCAAAAGAATTCTGTCTGTCTGGCAATTGGAAAATTTACTGTCTAAAATGAATTTTTTGTGCGAATGCTCTTCGCTCTTTCGGCCTGTGATTTGCACTCAATAGCTGATTGGATGGAAGCAGGTTGCTGCAGATCTTGGACATTTCCACATCATCTCAATTAGAAATTACAATTTTAAACCTCGATTTGCCAATTAGCTACCGTTTTTGAAGGTAAACACAATCGTGCCTTGTCGAATTGTGCCCATTTTACCCCAAATGTGGTTGAATCAAATGGCTAAGGCTACAGGAAGTGGGCTGACCTATCACATTGAATAGCTCTGATTTAGAAGCTGCCAATTTTGGAGTTTGTGGTTTGGACGTTTACATAAGAATACCTAACCAAGTAACAGGCAAAGCACACACACAAACACCCCAAAACCCAATAATTTGATCGAAAACGGGAAACGGAAAATCGTGGATGCAACGTGCCCTGTTGTTCGAATGTTTTGAGAGTGAAATTGGATGTGCAAAAGGACTTCAAGAAGAAGGTCGAGTTGATGTCCTCCCACTAAAATGGTGGTTTACCTGCTTTTTGTCGAAATACCCATCATTGTCGTCGTCTGGGTCAAGGTGATCAGGAATGCCATCGCAGTCACGATCACTCCAGCCAACACTCGCCATCATCTTGTTCAACCGCACCACGTCATCCAGAGTTCGTACTGCAAGAGAACCAATCAGCGTTAGAATTGACCTGGGCGGGAAATTCAGACCCACCAAACATGCCCTCAGATGTACGAGTTCAACCTTGGACCAATCAGCTGCACGAATGAGTCATGCTCTATCTACGGCAGAAGTTCACAAAAATGCGATGTGTCGACTTTTTCAAGAACCGAGTGCGACAACCAAGTTATGGAATAATCGATTAGTGCGGACCATGCCCTCTGGCTGGTTATTTTACTGCGTAACGGCAAAATTAAACTCCTGGCGTGGACGCCAAAACTGTGGAAAACGTCGTCTTAAAAAAAAAAGCGAACACAAAACGCCCAAGTTTTGACGCAGACGTAGATGAATGACAACCACGACGCAAAGAGGCGATCGTGCTACATTCAGGCAACAAGATGCAAGACAAGGGGAATTTGACGTCGTTTTAGCTCTCTAAAATCGACCACATAATACGCGAAAACAGACGAGTTGCCGATTGCATGATTCAATTTCATTAACCGAAGACATAAATGAATTCTACTGAACCCTTTCCATCAACTACGACCTCGCAACGCGGAGTTAGTTGGTTTGTTAGCCACGCAAGACCTTCATGGATGTGGCTGCGTCGTTATGTCAACGGGACCAGTGGATGTGAAGTACGAATAGAATCGTATTTGGGTCCCTCTGAACGTATTGATTGGTGCCACTCGCGACCAAACGGCCTTGAGTCGTTGCCTAGCAACCCGCCAGATCCCCTCTGCGGTAACCACGACCTGGATTTGCTGATTTGACCCATCGTGATTACAGCAACAACACATTGCTAAAAGTGCTCAATCGATTCTGGCATAACGAACTAGTTACGTGGGTTTTGTTTTAAAAACTACAGCACTGGAAGAAGGCTTGAGTAGAGGCAGCGTGATAGACGTTTCTGGCATTCTCCTGAATTTCTCATTGTAAACCTGACACCAATCACGGCTGATTCTGTGTGGAAAAAGGTTTACGCTGCTAAAGACATGCCACACTGATCTAACCTTCCTGTGCAATGCGTTTCCGTGGAGGTAAGGTACATAATTAGTCATTTGGAAAGATTTTGAAAAGAGAAAGGAGGCGAATTTACAACCACAAACGTTGATTGGAAAAGTTTTTGACTTTTAGGGGCATCTGAGGGAAAATAAGGAATTCACAGTGGAACGTAGATTGAAGTATTTGACGTGTTTTTGCAAATTAGGAAGCCGTGAGTTGTGAATTGGCGGCTATTTTTAGAACTAGGAACATGAGTGCTATTAGCACCGATTTAAACAAAATCAATAGCAATAACGCGGGGACTTCAAGATATTTCCCAGAAAGGAGCCACACTTTGAAAAAATCTCTCAAACAAGCA
This sequence comes from Mesocestoides corti, assembly GCA_900604375.1. Classification (NCBI taxonomy): domain Eukaryota; kingdom Metazoa; phylum Platyhelminthes; class Cestoda; order Cyclophyllidea; family Mesocestoididae; genus Mesocestoides; species Mesocestoides corti. The sequence goes on from UXSR01005477.1 coordinate 51,562, forward strand.
CACACATACGCAGACACACTTTTCGTTAAATTGGTGTATCAAAAGCCCTTTTTGGACAAACATTTTTTGGCTGCGTTAAACCTCGAATTCACTTCTACAGTCTGACTCAAAGTGAGTCAGTGGAGATTTGAAGGTCGATGATTATCGACCCATGACGTGCTAGGAGCAACCACTGCTCATATGGTCACCCAGACTCATTAAACTGAGCTAAGTCAAATGCATCAAATTTTACTTCAACCATGTATTTCTGTAGTATTATCAAAGCGTATGAAGCGAACAAATAAACCTCTCCTATGTACGCCAAGCGTGCGCACTGTTGTGGTCACTAAAAGGAGATGGCGACCTTCACAGCGAACTGACCAATCACCGTTGAGCGGACGCGGGGGGGGGGTGACGCAAACCACCACCTACACCGATCGCACCCGATGAAGAGAAAAGAAAATACTGGAAGGTGTGATAGCAACTGGGCTGTGATTGTTGTTGTTATTTTAGAGCCATTCTGCTGACCACCACTAAATCGGCGGTTCCAAAGAAAACGAACCACTAACAAAGAATGACCTTGATGATTTCATGATAGTTTCGAGTGGCCAGACCGAAGCAATTTGTGCGTAGCTGCGTAACACACAGGGACATTTTACTGAGTTATTGTTATAGTTCCCATCCAGTAGCACACGAGACGTTGGTATTACAGGTGGTGTAAGGACAGCTCTGATTAGTTGATTAATCAGGCACCAAAAAAACCACGGAAAGTCACCATGGTTACGATGGAAATGCCCATCCGACAAGGAGTGTAAGGCGCATTTGACGAGGACACAACCTGTCACTAAAAATTACTCAAAGTGGTTTAAAATTTTCAGAAAACACAATCTATTAGAACTAATGTAGTAGCCAAAGGGGGCAGTAAGTATCCATTGCAATTTTGGTGGTATGAGACATGGATTTTGGGGTAATAAGCATGGTTCAACGTGTGACCGTCTAGATTTGGCGGGAGACAGTGCGTTCACCTTGGGGATCGTTGCGAGCCCACAACCGCGTGCATGCTTCCGCGGTATGTGCGTGTGTGCGCCCACACAGTGAACGTGTGCGCGCGCGCACGCGTCAACAGGCCAATGTGGGTGCGCGCACACGCACGCGCGTACCCGCGAGGGGATTGGTGACAAGTTAACAGGGCAAAAATCGATTCAGAGAATCTGCCCTGATGGCACCACAATTAACCAATCAGAAGAAAGCGCGCGCGAAACAAAAAAAGCAGTCGTTCGACGTGATGCGTTGCGCCCCTCGTTCGATAATTGGCCGGTGACGGCATCATGGGATAATTTTCCCTTACGAAGGTCTAAATTTAATTTCGGGAATTCCGTAAAAAACGATCAGTCAACTTGAAATACCGAGAAATTTAGGGATTTGGTTAAAAGGAATCCCAATTAGTAGAAAAGCCTCGGGGTTAGTAGGCATCGGCTAAGGCGATGGCTGGTTGTTCGATTTGTCAATTTTTCTTGATCGGCTATCGATTTGAAGATAGTTAAGCCCAGAAAAAGCTTTAAGAGAGAAATTGACACACATTCACACACACACGCACAGGCCTTCTAACGCTGTTTGAGTCACACGCGGTCATGCAGCAGAAGCCAGGCTACGGTGACAGTTTCGGCATCGACTCAAGTAGTCCCATGCACTCAAGTAGCCACGTGGACCTAAGTCTAGGCTAGTTCTGGTCGACGGCACAAACTTCGTTAGTCTCGCCATGCGTCGTCTACGATGTGGTTCGGGCGAACACTGACAATTATTGACACACGCGCACACACACACGCACGCACACACAAACCGCCAGAACTTACTACACTTTTTCTTATTGTCACACTTCAAATCTGCAAAAGTAGGGCATTTGTACACATATACAATATCATGTTTGAAGTACTGTCGCTCAAATTAAGTAGATGTGTTTAAAATGACTTGGCTTTTTCTGTAAACTCTGCGCGGTACCAATTGGGCTTACACTCGTCGATGACGGGTTCAAGGAAGTCGGGAATCTGGTCGCCATTTCTGTCCTCCAGCATGTCAGGAATGCCGTTGTTGTCGTCATCCAGATCCACATCGTCGGGGATCCCATCCATGTCAGAGTCTAGAACCTTCCTTTTATTGCCGTAGCGCATGATCAGCTTGTGGTCTGTGGTGTCCGCACGGCAGTCGGGGATTCCATCGCCGTTGGCGTCCTCGTCCTCCTTGTCTGGTATCCCTAGAGAAAAAAACCACATTTTAATCAATGACAGGCAACGATTTTGGTTTCAAAGGTTCACGTGGAACATGTTTCTAGAATAGCTGTCGCAGTCATTTGTAAACTAGCAAATATTTCATCAAATTCTGTAAAAAAAGAGGTGGAATTTACTGCTGCTGTGAGACTGCCACAGGAGGCAGATCCAAATAGCCAACTTGACTGATAGAATTATTAAATTTGCTCAGCACTAAAGCGTGCAAAATTCATGAAATTCACTGGATCGACACGAAAGCACTCAAATTAGAACTTTTGAATGTCTCCTATTTAGGAGGAAGTAAATTTAATCAAGGCAATGGCAAGAGTGAGACTGAAGCAATACTCCATAATTAAACAATGATATTGTAGACCTCACCATCATTATCATCATCGTCATCGATGTGGTTAAGTAATCCGTCGTGATCAGAATCTTGAGTTCTGTCTATTAGACCGTCATTGTCAATATCATCGTCCTGATCATCAGGAATTCCGTCACAGTCGTGGTCTTCGTACGTGGGGACCCATTTCTTGCCTTCTTCATCCTCCACTTGAGGAATGATGTTCGTGAGTTTTGGTGGCGTTTGCCGGGGGGAGCGTTTGAGATGAACAGGATTTAATTTCTGGGGCTTTAGTGGGACAACCTTTGGGGTTGCGGGAGGTTTCACAGCAGCTTTTGTCTTTCGCTTAGCTTCAGTTGGTTTTGATGGTTTTGGTCGTAGTGGCTGTGGTGGCAAGGGTTTCTGCTTTGCCGCAAGCAAACTTCTTTCACCTACTGAAGAGGTTGAAACAGACAGAGTAAAGGAAACCGGACGATACGCAAGCACAAATCGATCCAAAAGCCTACTTTTATAATTAACGCAAAAATATTAAATTTAAAACCAGAATAAATGCACATAACTTACAATGAAGTTCTCCATCATTGTCGTTGTCCTAAGAAAACAAACGTCAAGAGAATTTCAAGTAAGGTAACCTGCGTCAAACAAAGCTTCTTTACTTTCCTATCAATTACAACTGCTAACACAGTGACGACAAAATAGTAAGTGAGTGGCAATAAATTCCACGAGATTCACCAAGACCTCAACAAATATTACCATGACTAATTTTGGCAAATTATATAAATAATTAGGTTCATTATTTAAATGTTACTGCAATGCACAAGAATTGTAATATTTTCCGACCACATTACTACAATTAATGCAGTTGGAAAACAGATAAATTTAATGATCGAAAACTATTTTAACAGCAAAACTTACAGGAGATTTATCGTCATCCAACAAATCATTTTCATCATGAAATCTAGAAACGTTGAGTCGCATGAATGAAACTACTCTTACATTAACCCACGGGGCGATTCTATTGAGTCGCATGAAACTGAGAGAAAGAGTGAAACTTAAAGTAAAGTAATCGTTAAA